>OY756360.1:18119388-18396396 GCA_963576895.1 Ceraclea dissimilis
AACTGATATCAAGAACAATAAGATAATGTGTATGTTTTCTTTTATTTTCATAAAATTATCGAATTACACCCTGATACATATTTGTACACTTCATAACAAGCTTAAAAGCTTGTGTCGTGAAGTGGGGTATGTCGGCATCGAGGATCGAGCGCGTTAGCAACCAGGCTTCCGATAACTTTTTAAAATTACTTATTGATGCAGATGGTCAGCTGAAAAAATGTTGACAACCCTACTTACATGTTTCAGCGCGTGTATACACAACGGTTTCCGAAGAAAAACCCATAGGAGTATTTACGATGATGTAGTATGAACCCCAAAAAACACAAAAACCCTTCAGAAATATGACGTACTTAATGTAGTTCTGGACAATTTACATCCAGACCTGCATTAAATTGTACCACAAATGTGTTATAGTTTTGTATTGTCTATGTGTTTATTGCTTTCATTCTTTTTTGTTGTGTTTATTGATTTATTGCATTTGATTTTGTGTTTGTATACCTGACGATTCCAAGTGCCTTAAATATGGTCTACAGATGATTAAAAACCAATAAAAATCCTCAAATAATAAAAGCTTAAACTTTTTAGTTGGATTTCAGTAGATGAATTATTTATAAAATGTTGAAATCATTGTCTATCCCATTTTAGATCCGCTTGCTTATTTGTATTTTTTAATCTATTCTAGTTCCTAATATAATTTACTCGAATACTAATCGATACAATTAATTTTATTTACAAAATTCAAATAGATTTGTGCTTTTATCCCTAAAAAAAATCCTGTGTGGCTTTTGTACGGCTTTTGTGGGGTTTATTTATTTTGAGCAATATGCTTATGGGTTTTCTTCGGTTACAATACGCAATGAGAGTAAGGGAGATAGAGATACCCGCATAATTCGAAAAATTAAAATCAAAATAAATAATGTATAAATTTAGATTCCCCAGTTGCCATAGAGTGGGGAACATTATATTTTCTTATTATTTATTGAATTAATTTTTCTGGAATTTTGTTACATCGAATTATAAGTCCATGTGGTGCATTTTATCAGTATGATGCCAATCTTTCAAATGTCTCCCTTCAAAAATTATGTACCTAATCTATTAGTCTAAATAACACACGAATGATAAAGAAATTATAATTTTATTTAAAATGAAAAAAAGTTTAAGGTACCAATCATTATATTTTTCTAATACCACGGACCTGAAACAGCACAATTTTTGCACTGTTACTGGGCCGGTATTCTTTTATTCTGATAATATCGACATTAATAATATTAAAAATAAATAAATAAATTATTTAATGGGTTCTCTAATTTCCAGTTATGGCAGACATTTTTTCCCGTACAAAATAAATATAATGTACACCCCGACACATAATGCGCCCGCTACACGCTCGCGAGTCACCGCGACTTTTGGTGTTCATGAGTAAAAAGGGGTGCGGATGGATCGTTTGTCTTGACATGTACGTAACCGACCGTTGACGCCTTTTTACTTATGAACACCAAAAGATCGTGGTGACTCGCGAGCGTGTAGCGGGCCCATAACGGGACTGAGAGAGATTAGCAGCTAATTTGAGAAAAACCGGTGTTGAAAAATAACGCGTGATACAAGATACAAAAACTCCGTGTGACAAACTTTAAAAAATATCACCCACAAACAAGTTTAATTAATGCCGCAGGCAATGCTTTCTTTTATTTTTTTTTACTAAATTACAATTAATATTGGTGTAAAGACAATAATTTATTCTCGTACCTGATCGATCTAATTTTTAAACACAAAAACAGAATTAGTATATATATTCAACAGTATGACAGAGATAATTATTATTATCTATTTATTATATTATATATTTATTTATTGCTTCAACGGACTCAAGATATTTTCAAAATTTACAACGTTAAAGTTAAAAAGTTAAAAATATTAATACAATGAATTATTATATTATAATAAAAATAGGGAACTATTTCCCCATACCCCGTGCACGAAATCATCCATCCGGAAGGGATTAATCCAGATTCGCGTACGAATCCGGATTCACTTGTCGTGGGAAGGCACCCTTAGAAAAGGAGCATTAAACAGTTATATGCTCCTTTTCTTATATATTCGTGTGACCAATGTAAAACTTCGAATAGGTATTTCACCCATTAAGACATTGATTTCGATGATGCCACCCATGCAGTATTTAATTACTTATTTCTACCTATCATTTGAGTTACATTTCGTTTGCGCCGGGCCTGGGTTTTTTTTTAGCATTCTCCTTTGTGTAATACATTTTTGAAATAATATTGCTTAGATACTCGTAGACCAAAATTTATCTAACATCGAAATACATGAGTGACGCATCCCTTTTCTAGAATAATTCTTATACCACTTTTTCGCGTCACTGATGTAAATATTTATGAGAAATAACTATGAAAATAATATTTGGGACATGTCTACATAGTGTGTAGTTTGTTTATAAGAAAAAGTGTCTCCAAGATTATCTCTGTCATATCAAGAACATTTACATAAATATTGTCGCCTTGGCAAGATGCTGAATATTATCATCCATACATATTATACTAACACGATATAAAATAATGTTATCAAAGAATACAATATAATGTACTGAGGGATACCTAACCTACAATCTCATTGTATGATTGTACTAACATCTTATCATACTAAGGGTTCATCGTCTTGACGCCATGCCTTCAGTGTTGGAGGAGGGCATATTTTCAGGTTTTATATTTTTTTACAGATTTAATTAATTAAGATTATTTTAACTAAGATAAGATATGACACCGACAGAGACATCAACGATACCTGAATACATTATACATACGATGAGAAAATGTGTGGTAGTATTGTGATCATACTAAATGATAAAACCTCACAAATATACTGATATACCTATTCCAATCTCTGCCTATGCCCATGTACACACATATGAGTGGTATAATCCCAGCACAATAAATAAAGACGATCATTGTAACAAATTGGAAAAAAAAAATAGGAATATGAGAAGAGCCGAATCTAAAGAAACTTTAGGTGAAAAAAGAAGAATCTTACGTGTAAGTGTAGGTGGGGGGATGGGATATAATTTTTCATATCTATAAAATAAAATGAGTTTTCATAAAACAAGCTAAAGGACATTTGAAGCGTAATAATAAGGATGTAAAACTACAGGCAATTTCCATAAATTTCCTTCATGTGTTGATCCAGCCAGCTTTCTGGCATGGAAGGCGCCAATTGTCAACCGGATGGAAGATATTCTTTCCGCTGTTAAGATGCGACAAAACGCATTCTTACTTTAACACCCTCATGTAGACGTTACATACAGGAGTGGATTGAGAAATAACACAGTATTAACTTTTCCCCTTAAGGGCTTGGCACCAAAAATGACGTCACAATCTTTTCCCACGGCATTAAGGTTCAAAATCGCCTGACAATCGCATGATAAAATGGTAAAAGTAGCGTTTTTTCCATTTTTTGGGGTTAATTTTGCGTCTATCAAAAAACTTTTACGGTTATTCCCTAGATTTTAATGCATATTATCAGTACAAAAAAAATTACTCCGCGACTTTAGGGAAACGAGTTTCCGTCTTTTGGAAAAAAGATCAGAGGTGTTTTTAATTTTTTTTTTGAGAAATATATACAAGATATTAAAAATCTTTTATGGTTTTTTCCTAGATAAAGGTTCAATGCATCTACCCTATTTTGTTCCAAAGCATATTTAGTAACGGTTGTCGATATAGAGGGTCTCCCGTTTTTAGAAATTTTTGAAATGTCGGTATGCACACTCTTAATACAAAATAGTCAAAAGCAAAGTATCCGACTATGAATGATCTTAAAAAACTTTAACCAAATCACAATAGGTATATACAATATACATTTTTTTTATATATTTACTCGTTAAAATTTGCTGACACTAAAGTGATATTATTTCCTTCAAATCCAAATTGTTGATAACAAAATTATATGTGCTCGCATGGAAAACATACATTATTAGGTTATTTATAAATTTAAATAAAATAACTAATTCTATTCTGTGATCATGTTATTATTACAGAAAGAATAAATATAGATAAATTCTATTCGCAAATAGAAAAATAAAATGGCTTTATATGTATGGCAAGGAGGATGAATGTATAGTGCTATGTACTGAGTAGGTATTATTGGAAGTAGTCTTAGTGAAAAGCAGAGTTCGTAGAAGAACCATTTGCATAATATTACAGTATATATTCATTCCCGAAGACTAAACTCAGATGGCCATGTAATCTATTGTTTTCTCTCTAGACAAGGAGATCATAATATCATACTTTCCAACAGGGACTTCTTTATTACTTCCCTAATACACTTACATGATTTAAATACTTATTTTTGATCTATACCATTCCTTTGTCGCAACTTTTTCGATCATTGAATAATAAATTCAACGCCTGAAGAAGAACTATAAATGATTTTGTTACAGGGAAATTTGAAGGGGAAACGATTTGTATTAGGGGAATTTGTATACATTTCTTCACATCTCTCAAAAATAGAATAAGTTCTTAGGTACTCGTATAATGTCGGAGGATAAAAATGTTCTCTGACACGTGTTGCTAGAGGGTTCATAAAAGCAATGAATACTCGTGGATTTCACAACGATACACTAAGTGTATACTTTGATTAACTAGACAATAATTTTAAGTAGGTATAGAGTTATCGATAATCTATATAATATGGTATATCCCCTCAAATTCCGGCTTCCAGAGAGAACAGAGATTCTGCAATAATACATCTAAATTAAATTATCTGGGACGACTAAGAAATTAATATTTTTGCAATAAGTCTGCCCTTAGGTTTATCTAATTCTGATTGTTATTTGTTATACTACATCGCGTTTATCCCAATAAAGTCTTTTCTGCACTGTCATCCAACTCGGACCTTGAACACCTCCTATCCAACAAAAGGCTGAAGTCTCGCAGCCCCCCACTGACAACAGGGAAAAGTCTGTACGACGAGGATTTCAGCATCACCGAAACCTGGAAATCCAGATGGAAGGAATTCTCGGGTCCGACGGCTCACTGTTTGCCTTGTATCACGAGAAAACTACCTGGCTTCGACCAACCCCGACAGCACTAAACAGAATCCGCACTGGCCATACCAGATGTGCCAATTTCTTTTTTAAATGCGGATGGCTAGATTCTCCCGAGTGCGGCTGTGGAGCGGAGAAGCAGATTGTGAGCCAAATCGTGTCCGAATGTGCTCTCAGGGCATATGGGGGTGTAAACATCAGACTTTATGTGTCGAAATGAAGCGGCGACGACATACCTAAGGACACTCGATTTCGAACTCTAACAAACAGTTTTCATTGTGCAATATACATGTAGTGTCTGTCTAATTCTTATGTACCTATTGTTATTACGTTGATATTGTTGATGTGATATACTTGTATGACTATACGATAAATAAATTACCTAGTCTTATCTATTTTTCATTTATTTTTCTATTGAATTTTCCAGCTTCAGCTAGCCTTGATGACGTAAATACATTATAATTCTAAGTACAAATGTGTACATTATAATTACAGTACTATAACAAGTATTGGACTGTGACAACACATTCTAAGTACTTATATGACTGTACAATGTACAATTTACCAGCCTTTACGGGTTTTTAAAACAATGTTTAAATGCTAACGTTATAAATATACACTAGCGGATCCAGGGGGGGGGGGGGGGGGGCTATGAGTGACAGTACTTTATATACAACAAATCTAGGGGTTTCAGCCCCTTAGCCCCCCCCCCAAACGTTGAGTGAGAGTACTTTTTACCATGTGACGACATTCAGCCCCCCCCAAAATTGAATCCTGAATCCGCCACTGTAAATATAATAATTACAATATACTCTGAAATAGGAATTGTTTTGATTTTTATCTGACAGGTAGGCATATTGAATATTTTCCAGAATTTGAAATATAAATTCATTCAAATTTTTGTTGGAGCGTACAATAATGGAAAATCATTATAAAATAATGTACTAGTGTAGAAAAAATGGACATGAAAATTGTGTTACGACAGTTAAAAATGTGCAATCATTCAGATCAGTTAATCACACACGAACTGAATTTAATTTACTGACACAAATTTATTTGCAATATAAATAACGGACGATAAATTATTTTGATTAATATTTAACTGACAATCAATTTTTTTATACTGAAGTAGGTACATTTCCAATCCAACCACTACTTTTCCCTCCTACCTTCTATTAAAAAAATGTGTTTAAATTAAATACATGTTTAAAATCCTGGAAAATTGATGATCAATATCTACGCAATGAAACTATCTGTAAGTGGTACACGGATTTGATATTCCGAATAATACCAAGAAGTTTATGGATGTGGCATCTTTAAATTAACCACGTCCTTCTCATCTTTTTCACCATAAATAATTACATTAAAATAAAATTGCTATTTTCTCATTAATGCTGCATCCCAACTATGATGGTCTTGTGTTTGTTTTTATTAAATTTACTATTTGATAATTTTTGCTTAGGTTTACTTTAATTTTCATTACTTAATTTACTTTTACATTGTCTTTTTAGAATATTGGTAATTCGCAGAACCTTCACTGGTCTATGTAATGGTGATGTTTATTTTTGTACTTATATATATTGTTGAGTGTATGGTTTTTCAAGATAGAATAAAAAAATAATAAAAAAAAATACTAATAGGTTATACCTACTGGGTACTGTATACATGTCGTCTATACTAACGTGTGCTACGTAGGTACATATTTGAATGTAATAATTATATCCTACAATAAACATGTTTCGTGTTGTGCACAAGGTATAATATAATAGGTACCTACGACTATTGTTTTCTATCGGTTGACGCCACTGTGTCTGACAACTTGTACAGGTAGAATTAGTATAGATATTATTATGTACGAGTATACAGCACTGTAAAGTAGATGCAATCGTAATGACCGATGGTTGACGAACTAGCACGCCATCATTTCTTATACATATAATAAAAATTGATGTATGTATGTATGTGGGTATGTTTGTTCCACCATAACTCTGGAACGCCTGGAGCAATGTCGACCAAACTCGGTATACACATACCTTGCTATCTGGAAACGAATACTGTGTGGTAGAAACATCTGGAAATCTAGAACCTTCTGAGAAATTTTGCTGATGAGGGGGTCCAAGGGTTATATGGGGCCTTGTGTGGTATCGTATGAAAGGGCATTGGAAAAGAAATTCAGATCGCAAGTTTTATTTTGTCCAGCTCAAGCCATCGGGAGACACCCAGTGATCGAGAGGATCCGGTCACCGCATACCACCGTGTTTGATGTCTCATGGAAGATCTTCACGAGCAGAAAATAGATCTTTGTCAAATTTTGAATCGGGCAAGTGATAGTGGGAGGCTCTATCAGAACGAAGGAATCCAACCGCTCAGAGAATCATGTAGAATCTTCTAGAAGGCTGTGGAAACAAGGCGAACTTTGTAGAACCTTCTAGAAAATTGTAGAAGTTAATCGAACATTGCAGAACCTTCTAGAAAGTTGTGGAAATTAATCGAACATTGCGGAACCTTCTAGAAAGTTGTGACAATGAATAGAATTCGAACCTTCTGGAAAGTTGTGATAATAAAATGAGCTTTCTAGAACCATCTGAAAATTTCCGGAAATTTATCGAATATTGTAGAACCTTCTAGAAAATTCTGAGAATGAATAATATTCGAACTTTCTGGAAGGTGAAACGAACCTTCTGTAAGGTGAAAACGAAGTTGAACCTTGAAGAAAGTTGTGCAGATTAATCGAACATTGCTGGATGATGTGTGTGTCATACTGTCGGTTTACTTCACCGATCAAATTTGCCGTTACAAAGTACGGTACTCAGCTAGTTTACAATAATATTTCTAGGCAGTAATCTCGTAACTATTCAGTCAGCTTTATTATTTGCAGAGAAGATATTGCAAAGTCATCCAGGAGTTTCGGAATATGGTATTTGGTCAATGTAAACTATTCAAGATTGCGAGACTACCTAAAATGTAGGTACCTAGGTACTAGGTACCCATATATATAAATGTAGTATCAATATTCACTATTCAGTCGATAAGTAATACCCCGGTAAATCTAAGAATCGTTAGTATGGAGACCCAACATTAAATCAGGTAGTCGTAAATTTTTGGTATGTTATGTAGGACAATGAGGTAGTTATGAATTAAAATTTTCACAATTTTCCTCCCTCCGCCCCCTTCACCATCTTGAAAAAACCTTAAAAAATCGCCACTTTTTGTATATTATGCGCTATAACTTCGTTGTTTCGCGTTTCAGCTCAAAAATGTTGTTTGCTGATTTCTACACCATATAATTTCCCATAATTTTACGATAAAAATTTTTGCTCTAAAATAAATAGGAACGGAGCTTTAAAGCTACAAAAATTGGCCAAAATTCAGTATTTTTTCAGATTTGAGTTTTTGGCTCATATACATCACAATACCTTCGTTATGGTCAATTTTAGCCAAAAAATTCTTATAGCATCATATAGAGTACTTAATTTTCTACAAAAGGCGTATATCATTATTTATATTATGCCTAAAATAGCGGAGGAGGGACAAATTTAGAATAAATAGCCCGGGAAATTTAGCTTTGTAGCGTAGATAATTGTCGGAAAGCTGGAAACTGTTATAATCTCTTCACTATCATGCAAATAAGGTTTCTTGAAGTTTGCACCAATTTTCCGCTTGTGCTAAGTACAGGGTGACCCATAAACCGAAAAAATCATGTACTTTTTTCAGTTTTTCAGTAATAACTTCTAAACGATGCTTTCTAGGAAAATGGTGTCTTTTTATAAATTAAAGTACATAATATTCTGCGTCGTTTGAGCATAAATACTTCTTTGTACCTCAAAAATTATTGTGATATAGACACTGCCAAGTACATATTAATTTTCTGAACAAATTGAAATATTCGTATTTTTCACTTTTGTTGTTGAATAACTCCCCAACTAAGGTATTTACGGTAATATTTCACTGATCATATTTAATTATGGATCAATTTTCTCAAACTTGTGATTAAGAGTTTAGACCTACGGCACACAGTTTAGGATGCACAGGTGTTTAAAGAGAGACGAGTGAAATAAAGATATTTATTAAATGATAGATTTAGATATGAAAAAGGTAAGCTAATTAAATGTAGCATTTTGTAGCAAATTGAATTCTCTATAGGATGAAATGAAAAATTTCTGGCTAAAATAAGCCATAACGAAGTTATTGTGATCTATAATGGCTAAAATCTCAAAATTGAATAAAATATAGAATTTTGACCAATTTAGGGAGCTTAAAAGCTCTGTTGGTATTTATTTTAGTGCAAAATGGTATAAAGAAAAGTTCTGGGAAATTTTGTGTTGTACAAATTGGCCACTAACTATTTTGACCTAAAACGCGAAGCAACGAAGTTATAGTGCATAATATACAAAAAGTAGAAAATTTTAAAGATTTTTTCAAGATGGTGAAGGGGGCGGAGGGAGGAGAATTGTGAAAATTTGGATTCTTACCTATCTCATTGTCCTACATAACATACCAAAAATTTACGACTACCTGATTTAATTTTGGCAAAATTGCTTCATCGACTGCACTATAAATGACTATTATTATTCTTAAGAGTGTGCATACCGACATTTCAAAAATTTGTAAAAACGGGAGACCTTCCTTCTCGACAACCGTTAATAAATATGCTTTGGAACAAAATAGGGTAGATGCATTGAACCTTTATCTAGGGAATAACCGTAAAAGATTTTTTATATCTTGTATAGATATCTCAAAAAAAATATTTAAAAACACCTCTGATCTTTTTTCCGAAAGACGGAAACTCGTTTCCCGAAAGTCGCAAGTAAAATTTTATTTTTGTACTGATAATATGCATTAAAATCTAGGGAATAACTGTAAAAGTTTTTTGATAGACGCAAAATTAAGCCCAAAAAATGGAAAAAACGCTATTTTTACCATTTTATCATGCGATTGTCACGCAATTTTGAACCTTAATGCCGTGGGAAAAGACTGTGACGTCATTCCTGGTGCCATGCCTTTAAGCACTGTTTATTTTGAATACCTACCTACCGCATTTACTAGATTAAAAGTAATATTTAATTCACAGTTTACGTGGAATTTATCGGTGGTTGTAATTTAAATTATTCATATCAATACTAATTATTATGTTCATGGTGATGTGTACTCAACGTATTAAATACTTATTGCGGTATTAAAATTCTTTAACTAATAACCTAGGTACTCTAGATTATGAAAAGTACCTAATATTCTTATGTAAATATAAGCAAAGTATATGGAATAATATTTTGGTATTACCAGAAGACACCTACCTTATAATAGGTAATCATAATAATCTCAAGACAAACTTTACCCTTTCCATGTATTTTTTCACAAGTGAGTGTGCTCGGAAACAGTATTTTTTGTGTTAACTGGAAGAGATAGCCGTAGGTATTGCGAGCATTACTTATTATTATTATGATTTTAATAACTGTGTATTACCTTGTTACATTGTATTCCGTGTTAAGTTTGCTTAAATGATAAATAAATAAATAATAGAAAAGTGAAAACTTACAACGTAATTCGAATATATTCTCAAAGAGTTGCTTTCAATTTCACAGGGTTCACAGCAATTGATTTTTCCCTTACCTGAAACAATGAAAGACAGTGAATTATTAAAAAAACTTACATGGATGCAAACGTTCAATGCTAATATAATTAGTAAGAGTGTATTTGTTCTCCATGGATCCCCGATTGCAAAATAGCCCCCCAATTTTTTTTTTGATATTCAAATTCAAATAAATTTATTAGTATCTAATATCGTACATTAAATACATACATATAAAACTAATAACAATATTTATAATTTTCCATACTACCCTCCAATGTGAGGAGACCTCGTGTATTGGAGGGGAGCTCCGGGGTTTTCATCGATTTTAACACACAACATCAACAACACATTTGACAATGACACATTTTTTACAAATTAATTTATTAGATTAATTTATTTTTAATATAATATTAATAGTTGTGAATGCCTATAATAAGCATATGATATAATAAGGAATTCAGGTATCCGTGATAGCTTGGGTATTACTGACATAAATGTTAAGCTAGAAGAGAGGCAACTAAGGTGGTATGGACACATAAGGCGGAGACCACCGGAACACATCGTTAACAAAATAACGTCAATGAATTTCCCTCGAAATCCGTCAAGGGGGAGACCAAAGAATACCTGGATGACACAATGCGACAGCATCCTGCGGAGAAATGGCCTAGATGAAGATGTATACAACCTTAGGACGAGAAGAGCCGAGTCCAATAGCCTTCAGCGGCAATAAGTTGGGATAGTGCCAGGAAGAAGATATAATAATTGTTGTATTTGAATACAAGCACTCCATTCATTGGTTACTAAATTATTGGAATATGCCGTGATGTTACGGTAGTCGTACTTACTAATTGATTGTAAGTTTTACCTACATCGCAAAAGTCCATTGTTTGTGCGTATATAGGGAAGCAGTCTCATAAAATTGAAACAAGAAATAATTAAATGAGACACGAATATTGTAAAAAATAATATAATAATGCAATAAACAAAGTGGTATATTAAAAGGATACAATCGTATCATCTAAACACGCTAAAAAGTTATAGAGTAGACTGTAGACTCAGTGTAGAGGGTGCGACAATACACGTCATATAGTGTAGCACTGTAGCAGTCGTCTACGGTACGGTACTACGGTTGTTTATACATACGAGTAAAGTTATAAAGATTAAATCACAGTACATCTCAGTAGTGTGCTGACCAGCAAACATGTGTGTAAAAACAAACAATATTATTTATACGGTACGAATTGTATCGTATCTATTGAATAAATTTGAGCTTTTCCATGAGACGAAATAAACTTCATGTCATTTATTAAACGTATGTATATTATTGGGGGTGGATTTCAGTAAGTAACTTTATAAGTTTGTTGTTTAATGTAGGCTATACCTAGGATGTTTGGTTGTAACAGTATTTATGTTAACGGTTGAAATGGGTAAAGATACCCGCTGACGGCTCTGTCATATCAACATGATTTATGCCGGGAACGTTTTGTTAATTATTTCTTGACAGCAATATTACTCGTACTATGATACACAAAATATTAACGTGTTTATAATAATACTGTTATTTCAATCATTTGCATTCACTACTGTTGTGTTTCTACACCACAAAACATTTTGATATAACGTTAAACTAACTTGTTCATTAGTTAGAAGTATACTTAGTATATTCCTTAATAGGCTTATATTCTAGTTGTGCATATTATAGGATTATATCAATCACGACTGTAGGTAGGGAGGGACCTTATAATGTAATAATTTCAAATATACTCAAGTATACTACCTAATGACAGACAATATTATACAAGTGGCGAAAGAGCAATCGATCTGTCATAAGGAATGAAAGCAGGTTTTCGGATTGTAAACTTGCATATTTTGGCATCTACCGAATTACCTTTCAAAGTAACACACGATTATAAATTCTAAAAAAAAATTGTGAATATTCTTTACCTACTCTTTTTCTTTAAGATTTGATGAACGACTTTCAATGTAACCAAAGCGCAACCCTACAGCAGACCATAGGCTGCCCTCATATGTGGTATATGGCATAGTATTATTTTATTAGGTAAGCATACTGAAACTACTCAAATAAATAGGTCGGCGTTTATAAATAACACGACTAATTGTGTCAACATGAGAAGTATGATAGTATTTATTATTTATCATGTAATTACAATTTATAAATATTATTTACCTAAATTAATTTTACAAGTCTATTTTATCAATAGCTCATCTGTCCGGCGTAGCTTCGATATAAAAACAAGTAATTGTAAGAGAAAAAAAAACAGGAATTATGACTTCACACCCTAGAACTGTTTTTTTGCGATCTTCCAAACGAAACCAAACACGTCATTCCGAGGTTCTTGAATTCCTTCATTCGAATGGCGTCTCCCACAAAGAATAGACAGAATCAAATTTTGTTAACGAATATGAGTTCTACTCGTGAAGCACTTGCATGAGATACCAAACACGGCGGTATGCATATGCGGTGACTGGATCCTCTCGATCGCTCGGTGTCTTCCAAGGGTTGAGCTCGACAAAATCTGATATACGACCTGGATTTCTTTTCCAACGCCCTTTCATGAGATACCACACATGGCCCCACACGACTCTTGGATACTCCTGAAACGCTATACATCTTTTTTGACTCTGGAAAAAGTTGATCCATTTTTACGTAGCATCGTATTGTTCCCGAGTTTACGTACATTTGCAAAGTTTTAGCTTTCAACGCAAGTGTTGAAAAATCTATTACAAGATATACGCACAAACAAAAAAACTTGTAAAAATCTAGTAATAACACCACAGAGAAGTTAAGTAAAATCTTCTAAAAAACATGCATTTATAAAAAGTACCTAGGTATATAATTACAGAACATCAATTATCTCGGGTTGACTGTAAGATATTGCTTTTGCAATAAGTTCGCCTTTTGGCACACTGTATTATCTTGTTTTCTTTTTGTTATATATTTACTGGCCAATAAATTTATCACAGAACATCAATTTTATGCAACATTCATCCTAAGAAACACAAAAATATCTAGGCAAGTAACAGGTGTTATTTGAATATTAAGTAGATTGCAATAATGCATATTCTATTAAATTTTATTTTTATATTATTTTGTTGTCCCGACTCGTTTTTTTTTATAACAATATGTTAAAAGTTGCATATGTATATATTGGTTTATCAAAAATTAATTGTATCTATAAACCAATCAAATTCCCGAAAAATTCCAAGGCTAAGGTAACATAATGATCTATGAATATACTTTTTTATCGGCGATCTTATCGGCGGCTTTTAAAGTGATCTCTGATATGAATATACTTAGGTACTAAACTTTGATCTACTTCTTCTTCTTCTGCAGCCACTTAGGTCCATTGTTGGACATAGGTCTCCCCTTTGGTTCTCCATAGCTCCTTGTCTTGGGCAGTGGGCACTCTGCATCCATTCACTCTATCGACCTATATATGTTACATTAATGTCGACTTCTTTAAACATATTATGAAAATAAAGGTTAAATTATGATAACAACTAAAGATACTATAATTTTTGTAGATTATCCACCATCCATTCGTAGAATATCCACATAAGGAGATTTAGATTTATGTCAATATGTTTCCTATTTCATTTTTGGGCTAGGTACGCCTAACACAAATTCTTAATAGCTGGGTACTTAATAAGTAAATAATGAAAACTGTAGTTTGAAAGTAGTTTAATGAATGTGATTAAGGGCATTTTGGATGTTTCCTCTTCACGTAATAACCACTCGTAAGGTGTAATTTATGTAATGTCGTTCGGTGTTTAATACAAGGTAAAGTAAATAATTTAATAGTAGATTAGGTAAAGGTGGATAGTCACACGGGCAATAGAAAAATAATCCCTACATACCGATAGCTACTTTACAACAAGAAAATTCTTAATACCTATGAATTATATTTATGATACCTACCTATTCTTACATAGGAAGTTACAATTAGACGTAGGTACGAGGATATATTATATCATGCGTGATGCTACTAAGGTGGCAGAACAATAAAAAGCTTTTTGGAAAGACAGGTGAACTTTAAACGATCCCTCTGAACTGTTTAAACTGTTTAAAGTGAATCTTAATTTACTTAATGAATAATATTTCAAATATCTATAGTTTTTCAGTAAGTGAATGTACAGGTTCAGCTAATCTTCAGTTTCTTCAATCTATCTTAAAGTAATGCAAGAATTTATAAATGATTCATAATGACTTGAATCTGAATCTCGCTGAAGAATTGAAACTAAAGAACCCTGAAACTTCGTTATGTATTCATTCGTGTTAAAACTTGATCTCCCGAAATGTTTAAAGGCAAAGCAGTGAAGAGTAAAGAATAAGTTATTAATTCTCTAATTTATAACAACAGTCATCCAGAATATATCGGATTTCTTTTGTAGGTAGGTTAGTTAAAAATTTTGTCCCATTGACATATTTTAATTGTATTTTTTTAAGGAATATCTTCCAATACCTAAGTACGACAACATATGCGTATCTACATGATAAATAAATAAACGAGAATACCCAGTAATATGAAAGTATACGCTACCAATATGTCAAAACCGTTTTACTAATATTGTTTTCGTAAAGTCCGTGCGTATCTACATATGTCCGTGACTGTAGGTTTTATTTACATATACCTACAACTTGCACGCATAATATGGAGGAAAATAGTAAACGATTCAGAGCGTGCCTACAAAAGTTCAGTATGTGTGGCATGAAATGTCTATAGATATATAAAAAGACTATAATAACTAATAAAATACGGTAATAATTAATAATTAGGCAAGGCTTCAAAGTATAGGTAGTAAACTTATTAGTGAAAAGACAAAATATAAACTAACTTTAAATACCAAAGCTTTAAGAGGGAATTCATTATGTTACAGTGTCTTTATATTCTTTACGTTAACAATACCAATTAATTTTAAAATGTCACGACTTCAGCGTTGTGTGATAGTAATTAGGTAATGATTTAATTTATGTATATCGATTAATATTCTTATTTGTCCTGGGCTATGTCGGATACAAAAGCTATAAGGTACGAAATAAATAATAATAATAAGCACAAAGTACCTATAGTATTACCTCCGTAGCCTTCATAACACAGCCTTCAAATGAAAAACTGAACAGCGGCTAATCGCGACTTCCTTCGGTGAAATACTTCGGCTGGTAGTGTAGGTAGTACCAAACTTTATACCTACTCGTAATATAAATACTTTATAATACTATACCATGTTCCCGCACCTACTTTACCTTGGGTTTCTAAGTATTAAAGAATTTAAGAACGAGCAGAAGTTCTCCACATCCCACAGCCATCTCATTCTCAAGATTGCAGGTTGCAGGATGGTGTACGCGACTCACTCACAACACACTTCTAATACAAATTGGTAAGAAATTTGTTATAATCTAGATTATTTGTTTAATAAGATGATGATTAGAAGGGACACAAGTCTACGGATGTCCAGTGTCCATTCTGATGGACATAACATAAATGAAAAAGTCAGTTTATACTCCACGAGATGACAACGTCATTTATCATACGCGATGAGTGTTTGGGGAGCTTTAAAATACACCAATTTCTCGCTTACACATTACGCGCAATGTTACAGATAATAAGGTTTGAAAAATATTTGTGGCAAGTTCGTTAATCTTATACGAGACGATCATAAATATTTGTTAAGTAACTAAGTAAGGCATCCATTTCATCATACTTGAATGAATGACACCAGATTACGGGCACTATAAAGGGCATAAAATCATATTTTATTGTGGCTTGGAAAAATCACGTAGCGCCAAAATATATTATTATTATATCTTGCCAACTTATGTATTAAACAAAAGGTTGCTTCTGCAGAAGATAGATCGAATAAGGGGAAGATAGATTGAAATACATTTCCACTTCATTAACCACATAACACACGGTGGTTAGGTATATCTTATGAGAATATAATTGATAAGGAAACCACTACAAAAATAAAATGATTCCCGAATTTTCTATATACCTAATAGGTATTATAACATATGCTTTGAAAGCCATGAGATTATACTTAGTAGATATTTATTGGAAGAGAATAGTTATACCTAATAGTATTGTATTATGTAGTACTTGCATTCTCGACTAATCCACGAGGGAGAATTGTTATTTTCTTTTCATAATATTTGCGACGAAATTATATGAAAGTACATGTTTAAATGTATGACTACGAAATTAAATATTAATTGGCAGTGGCGGATCCAGGATTCAAATTTGGAGGAGGCTGAATGGCGTCACATGCAAATATGACCTTCTTGTATGAAAAATGTGAATAGCTCCGCAGGCAATTTTTTTTAAGAAAATGTGTGAAATAATGAACATGCTTGTTTTTCTATAGCAGGCTTGGGCAAACTTTTTGAATGAAGGGCCGTGTGAAATTATAAATGAGCGATGTGGCACAAGTAAAATACGACTTTATGAATGATCCATCAGGGTTGGAATAATGCGCCGCAGGCGAATTTTTTTTTAGGAAAATCGGTGAAGTGATGAGATAAACGTAACAGATGTAGGTAATTAGCGCCGCAGGCGCACCAAACAACACCTATAGTAGTTTTAGAAAATTCATGACATGATGAGAAAACGATGTGGTAATTATGTGATTCTTCGCAAAATAGCTGTATATAAAGGGGGGTTCAGCCCCCTGGATTCGCTAGTGTTAATTGGTTATAAAATATATACATATATACTTTTTATATGAATCGTACAAGTGGAATTAAAAGGAAAATAATAGGTAGTAACTTTTATATCAATTCTACAAAAAATCTGTTACTTTTTATACGAATATGCCTATAGCGAGTACGTAATATTTTATTTATGGATGTTTTAAATCAATGAATTGGTAATCTTTATTGTTTATCCACATAACAAAAATGTTTAAAATCATATTTTTTTAAAGATATAGTTAGTAGAATTCAGAGAAAATATTCATTTGTCACGGAAAACTAAAATGAACAAGTGTTCTTTTTTATTTTACCAACCTGCCAATTTATCAATTCTTTTCTGCCTTTTTTTTTAAAGGTTACAATAACATAACACGAGGATTTCTCGAAGATTTTTAAGGATGTGTAATTATATAATCTCATCAGTTATGAATTATATGGCATATGAGGATGAGTTTTCTTAAAACATCTCCCGCATTTTAAGCTTCAAAATCTCATGATCTAATTTAAGGAATAAGGTTTTATAGAATTTCGCTATATTCAAAAAAGTTCTAGACTGATTAAGAGTACGCATACTGACAATTCAAAAATTTCTCTAAACGGGAGACCTTAGATCTCGATCTCCGTTACAAAATATGCTTTGGAAAAAATAGAGTAGATACGAGTATATTGAACCTTTATCTAGGGAATGACCATAGGAGATTTTTTATATCTTCTATTGATTTCTCAAAATAAATTTTGAAAACACCTCTGATCTTTTTTACGAAAGACAAACTCGTTTCCCGAAAGTCGCGGAGTAAATTTATTTTTATTTTGTTGTAAAAGTGTTTTAATTGAAGCGAAATTAACCTAAAAAAATGGTATCAACACTTTTTTTCTTGCGATTGTTCACGCGATTTTGAACCTTAATGCCGTATGTTTATCTCGAATTTATATGAGATATGAATATTCTGTTCCAGTAATATACTAGAGGAAGGTTCAATATAGCTTTCCTAGTTTTTTTACAAAGCACAGTTATGCCCGATCCCACCAACTTCCACCTAGGAAGAGGACCCCTAAGTTATTTCCATACAAAAACAAAGATAATATAACATGAATAATATTGCACACCACCTAGAAGAGCATAATGTCATATGACATTCTACATGCGACTCTCCTAGTTGGGGAGATTCTGGGCGGACATATTTGGGCACCTAACGTAGGAGAGTCGCATGTTGATTTCATTTCATATGACATTATGCTCTTCTAGGTCGTGTGTAATATTATTCATGTTATATTATCTCTGCTTTTGTATGGAAATTACTTAGGGATCCTCTTCCTAGGTGGAAGTTGGTGGGATCGGGCATTAGTAAGCTTGTCGACATATTTGTTATGTCTTTTATTTCCCTTTTGGCGACACATACTCCCTCAAGTTATATCATGATAATATATGACATGAGCTGATGACATACAAATTTGATGTGAATTGAAATGCAATATGCAAATCCAAACTGAGTGGATATATGTAATTGAATTTGACGAAAACTCTGCTGACCTCTGTATGATATTTTCATTATTATTCGGTATTGGTAGGTTTTCTACCTATGACAACCATTCGTGCGTGAGTCGAAATCGCTGAAATGAAAATTAAAAATGGCTCTGTGGCGTGTTTTGATTCGGCTTAAAATTACTTTTAGTAAAATAACACTGTACATGATTCTATACGTCGTTATTTCAATATATGAATTAGAGAAATCAGATTTCAGAATCAATTCAAACTTATAAAATACCTCCTGTAATCAATTTACAAGTGAAAATTCAGAAATACAAATAAATAAAGTTTATTGTACATATGTAACTGTTCTTTGTAAAAAAAAAAACATATTTTCAGAAGGTGTGTGGTGTGTACCTCATTCAATTGGAAAAATGTAAATCCTCAGAATAAAAAATGCGTTGGAGCCCCTGAAGATTTGCACATTTGCGTGCCTGGAGTTTTTGTAGCAGACAGTACGAAAGTTAGATGTTCTGAATATCCAAATTGTGGGATCTGAGAATAAAATAGCTGTACTTACTTCCAAGGCATTTTGTTTACTTCAAATATCATCATATATATTAACTTTTTGATGGGCGGTAGAAATGAATAATTTGTTGATGAAAAACTCTTTAACCATTATCATTCATAGATATTTTTTCACTGCATGCAGGTACTGATCTATGTCAATTTCTTTTCTGTAGGAATTTTCTGTAGGAGTTTTTAAAGGTATTCAATTGAAAACGCGATATTATTATTATTCTTTATTAATAACATCTACCGGCATAACAGCAAAAAAGCCTTTGCGCCGGCCGATGCGATAAGAAAAACAACATTATAATCAATACAAAAACATGGTGATACATAAACAATTACAAGTACTGCACATTCAATACAACAATTGCAAATTGATATTAATTCTACAAAGCTTCTGATATTCAATACTAAAACAAGATACAATAAAAATAATTATAGCATACCGCAAGTACATATTAGCTGCTGCTTGGAGTAAGTACGCATATACAAGACACAGTGTCCTATACCTGTTATTTAAAGAAACCCCGTGGGATCCCACGGTTGCGGAATAGGCACCACTATTTTTTAAATAATTTTTACTGTGCCGTCGCGTCAGGTGGTTGTAAAACTTACATAAGAAATTTCTCGTTCAGCAATTAAATTCGCCACCTATTCCAATTTTTTCCTCAAAGTATTTTGTTTACACATACAGCATTAACTGGTTACCCCATTATTGCGATACACGATGATGGTACCTATATGGTAGTAGTAAGATGTACGAAATATAATCGATTCTGACAGTTTAAAACTTTCAGCAAATAAATTCACAGCGTAGGTATATTTTCAGTGGCGTAGCGTGGGTTTGTGCCGCCCGGGGCGGAGGCAAAATTTGCCGCCCCCCCCCCATAAAAAACTCATTCTTTTTTTCATTTTTTTCATGCAAATATGACCTTGTGCTACTACAAATGTGAACAGCGCCGCAGGCGACTTTTTTTGACACTGTGTGAAAAGGGTCATGTAGTCAAGGTCGTTTGATTTATTTTCTGAAAATAAACGTAACCCAGAATTGCGCCGCAGGTGAATTTTTTTTAGAAAATATGTGAAATAATAATCCTAACTGCTTCAATATTGAACCTAAAACTTTTTGGATGAAGGATCATCTGAAATTATAAATGAGCGACGGGCCGCAAGTAAAATATAATTCTAGATTATATAACAGGGCTGGTATAATGCGCCGCAGGCGAAATTTTTATAGAGAATTCGGCTAAGTGATAGGATCAACGCAACAGATTTAATTGGCGCCGCAGGCGATTTTTTTTTACCAAACAATGTAGTAGTTTTAGAAAATTCATGTCATGATGAGAAAACGATGCAGTAATAATGTGATTCTTTGGAAACTAGTTTTATATAAAGTGCTGTCACTTGTTTTGGGGGGTAATCCGCCGTCTGAATCCGCTAATGAGAAGAATATAATTTTTGAGTTATGAATACTCTGCAGTTGCGGCCTTTTCTGAAAAAAGCCGCCCCCCTCCTCGCAAATTCTGAAATCTGCCGCCCCTAGACTGTCGGCCTAGGGGCGGCAGATTTCAGAGTTACTCTCGAAAAACTGACAGACAGATGAAAGTTTTAACACAAGATAACAGACGCAGGAACTTTGCTTGTTACGATGCAGTCATTTTTTTTTTCAAAATGCCTCCCCCCGTCCTTGTATATTCTGAAATCTGCCGATAGCCTAGGGGCGGCAGATTTGTGAAATTAGCCTAGTGCAAGGTGTACAGGAAAGTATTTGGGTTTGTGTACGCTAGCCAAGATTGTTTAAAAAAAATCCCGAAAATGCCGCCCCTTGAAAAGTGCCGACGGGGCAAGGATTATTTTTGTCATTGACTACTTTCTCCTATCTCTTACCATATTCCTATAAAATGCGAAAAACCGCGAAGAGGGACCTTTTCGGGGGGGGCACGGGGGGTTGCGGCAAGATTTTGATAGGCAACCCTAGTGCGATGTAATACCCTATTGGTAAGCTATCATTTATACCACATTTCGATCAAAAAACAGATACGTCATAAATTAAGCAGCGGGCTCTTGGACTATATGGAACGGGAACAATTTACAGACATTTCAATTAACGTAAAATATTTACTGGTGCTTTTTCTCTAATTCAAGAAATACTCCGAGAAACGAGTACAAAAAATCATACCTTAGCTTACATTTTGCATAGTAGTTCTGGTTTTTGGATATGTTATAAAGGTCGGTCCTGTGATTAAGAATCTAAGTTTTCGACCTCCCAACCCTTGTGCGATCACTAGGGCGAGCCAAAAAGTGTCGAAATTTCGGTCATTTTTCAGTTTATTGATCATAACTTTTTTACAATGCATTTTAGAGAAAAACATTGTACCTAAAAGTTGTAGAATATTAAATTCTCTGCAACTTAAGTTCACAAAGTTTTTTTGTAAATTCAATATACAAAGAGTTCTGCGTTACCAAAATTTCAAAAATTTTCAAAAAAATGCACTTTTTTTACAATTATTTTCTTTAATTCAATATATTTCCTAAACGGTACATTTTAGAGAAAAGTGTTGTAACTAAATGTTATAGATCGTTCAATTTCCAATAAGTTTGATGTCAAACATTTTTATCTCGGACCAACTTAACTAGAGTTGTGATCTTCTGAAAAATATAAGACGAACATTTTCGAAACTTTCAGTATAGTACGTATGACAATAGTAATCAGAAAAATGCAATTTAGGAAAAAAAAAATTTGGACATTATTAAGATTGGTGTCGTGGTTTAGAATCCAAGTTTTCGACCTCCTCAACCTTGTGTGTTCACTAGGGCGAGCCGAACACTGCCGATATTTCAGTCATTTTTCAGTTTATTGATCATTATTATTTAATTATCCATCTTAGAGTGAAAGATTGTATGTAATAATTGTACAGTATTACTGTTAATTAGGTTAGAAATATTTTCTTTGAAAAGCTATTATTTAAAGAATTATATAAAAACAAACATATATTTATTAAGAAAAAAAAATTTTTTCACGATTTTTGAGTTTTTTTTCAGCACGGTACGTTTTAGCGAAAAATGTACTTAACAAATACTGTAGAATATTAAATTTGCAACAAAAAATGATACCACACTTTTTTGACTTGGACTAATAATAAAGGAGATATGCTGTCCTGAAAATTAAATATTGAGCTTAAATAAATATTCAGGAGAGCATATCTCCTTTATTATTAGTCCAAGTCAAAAAAGTGTGGTATCATTTTTTGTTGCAAATTTAATATTCTACAATATTTGTTAAGTACATTTTTCGCTAAAACGCACCGTGCTGAAAAAAAACTCAAAAATCGTGAAAAAATTTTTTTTTCTTAATAAATATATGTTTGTTTTTATATAATTCTTTAAATAATAGCTTTTCAAAGAAAATATTTCTAACCTAATTTACAGTAAATTTAATACTGTACAATTATTACATACAATCTTTCACTCTAAGATGGATAATTAAATAATAATAATGATCAATAAACTGAAAAATGACTGAAATATCGGCAATGTTCGGCTCGCCCTAGTGAACACACAAGGTTGAGGAGGTCGAAAACTTGGATTCTAAACCACGACACCAATCATAATAATGTCCAAAAATTTTTTTTCCTAAATTGCATTTTTCTGATTACTATTGTCATACGTACTATACTGAAAGTTTCGAAAATGTTCGTCTTATATTTTTTCAGAAGATCACAACTCTAGTTAAGTTGGTCCGAGATAAAAATGTTTGACATCAAACTTATTGGAAATTGAACGATCTACAACATTTACTGACAACACTTTTCTCTAAAATGTACCGTTTAGGAAATATATTGAATTAAAGAAAATAATTGTAAAAAAAGTGCATTTTTTTGAAAAATTTTGAAATTTTGGTAACGCAGAACTCTTTGTATATTGAATTTACAAAAAAACTTTGTGAACTTAAGTTGCAGAGAATTTAATATTCTACAACTTTTAGGTACAATGTTTCTCTCTAAAATGCATTGTAAAAAAGTTATGATCAATAAACTGAAAAATGACCGAAATTTCGACACTTTTTGGCTCGCCCTAGTGATCGCACAAGGGTTGGGAGGTCGAAAACTGTCCTGAAAATTAAATATTGAGCTTAAATAAATATTCAGGAGAGCATATCTCCTTTATTATTAGTCCAAGTCAAAAAAGTGTGGTATCATTTTTTGTTGCAAATTTAATATTCTACAATATTTGTTAAGTACATTTTTCGTTAAAACGCACCGTGCTGAAAAAAAACTCAAAAATCGTGAAAAAAATTTTTTTTCTTAATAAATATATGTTTGTTTTTATATAATTCTTTAAATAATAGCTTTTCAAAGAAAATATTTCTAACCTAATTTACAGTAAATTTAATACTGTACAATTATTACATACAATCTTTCACTCTAAGATGGATAATTAAATAATAATAATGATCAATAAACTGAAAAATGACTGAAATATCGGCAATGTTCGGCTCGCCCTAGTGAACACACAAGGTTGAGGAGGTCGAAAACTTGGATTCTAAACCACGACACCAATCTTAATAATGTCCAAAAATTTTTTTTCCTAAATTGCATTTTTCTGATTACTATTGTCATACGTACTATACTGAAAGTTTCGAAAATGTTCGTCTTATATTTTTTCAGAAGATCACAACTCTAGTTAAGTTGGTCCGAGATAAAAATGTTTGACATCAAACTTATTGGAAATTGAACGATCTACAACATTTACTGACAACACTTTTCTCTAAAATGTACCGTTTAGGAAATATATTGAATTAAAGAAAATAATTGTAAAAAAAGTGCATTTTTTTGAAAAATTTTGAAATTTTGGTAACGCAGAACTCTTTGTATATTGAATTTACAAAAAAACTTTGTGAACTTAAGTTGCAGAGAATTTAATATTCTACAACTTTTAGGTACAATGTTTTTCTCTAAAATGCATTGTAAAAAAGTTATGATCAATAAACTAAAAAATGACCGAAATTTCGACACTTTTTGGCTCGCCCTAGTGAACGCACAAGGGTTGGGAGGTCGAAAACTTGGATTCTTAATCACAGGACCGACCTTTATAACATATCCAAAAACCAGAACTACTATACAAAATGTAAGGTAAAAATACCCATTACCTGGACTAAAAGTTTTTTTTTTTTTTTACTTTTATATTGGCCTCCACCCGTTCGCGAGTGATTTAGCCATTGTCAAGTATACCATTAAATTAAATCGGTGATTTATCTATACATACACATAAGTACACAACTATATTACATAAGTATTCGACATTCTATACTACAACACCGAGTGATCCCATGCGACGGGCAGCAGAACAATAATAATATCATTCATACCCACCATCACGCCGAATCCCAATACTGCAGTACAAAATGTCACAAAAATATTATAATCGCGCACAAAACAAAAAACACGACATTATAATACAAAATCAACAACACTATTCATGTAGTATACGGTGGTGCAAAAAAATATTTACACTGAATTATTATTTATTAGATTTTTTTTTTTTTTTGATATACATATTTTTTAAACCTTTTATTATTAACAAAGTGGATGATTATAATACAATTATACTTTTTTGTCATATCTTTTAAGGTGTTTGACTAAGCTAGTATGTATCTTACTACTCTTCATTGCCAATAACGATTGAATATTTACTGGTAATGTGATGCACAATTCTCTTATATCGTTTAAGAATTCTTCATTAGGCATTAGTGGGCAATTAAAGAAAATGTGATTAGCTGTCTCCTCCTCCACTCCGCACTCGCAAAGTGGAGAGTTGACTATCCTAATTCTTGCGAGATGAGATGCTAACACGCAGTGTCCCAGTCTCAGACGCGAGATCAAAGAAACGTTTATTTTTGATATTGATAGTCCATGGAACCACGGCTGGGATGGAATCTCCGACTGGACAAATTTGTAGTGAGTTCCAGTCGGAGACTCCACGAAAGCCGCATTCCACTCACATCTAATAGCTTCTTTCGACGCAGTCACGCAATCGCTGGCGGGAAGGGCAAAAGAATGGGGGAGTGAGCCGCACGAGTGGGCCCGTTTAGCCAAGGAGTCCGCAAGCTCATTACCAATTATTCCCACGTGTGCTGGTATCCATACCAAGACGATATCCATATGTCTTAAGGAAGTTGTGTAGAGAGAATACTTTATGTCGCATATAAGGTAATTAGTTTTAGAGGTAATTCGATTTGATAAGGCGCTAATTAGGCTTAAAGAGTCAGTAAATATCACCGCTTGTCGAAAGTTAGATGAAAGGATTTCAAATAGTGCTTCCTTTAAAGCAACGCATTCAGCTGTAAATATCGAAGCGGATTGAGGGAGCGAAAACATTCTTTCGATGTTCAACGAGGGGACACAAAAGGCGGAGCCGCAGCCGTCCTGCGACTTAGAACCGTCAGTGAAAAACCTTAAATGGTTTGGCCAATTTTGTTCTACCCTTTGGTTGAAGATTCGGTTCACGTATACGGGACTCATTGACGAAAAAGATTTATTGATATCGATTCCTTCCAATATATTAGGCGAGAATATCAGAACCTGGTATGGGATAGAAAACATAGGAACTTGAGAAGAAAAGGCAGATGAGAAAGTGGTGTTTATGTGATCCCAGGACGAGCATAACAAGGGGAAGATTTTATTTCTCCAATAAGGACGAGCCGAACATAATTCGAATAGTGTTTGCAGAATTGGGAATATTGGGTGTTCGTTTTGGTTGAGTCTACTGATGATAAATTTGTTGGCTAGGAATTTCCTTCGAAGATACAGGGGCATCTCCACGCATTCCGCCTGTAAAGCCACTATAGGACTAGATCTCATTGCACCAAGGATAAGGCGTAAGCTTTTTGATTGTATCCTACCCAATTTAATGCTCAAATAGTTTGGGAGCGGCTCCATTAGGAAGCACCCATAGTCAAGATGACTTCGAACCAATGCAAAATAAAGGATTCTCATCGTGGAGGGATGTGCCCCCCACCAGACCCTAGAAACAGCTCTAAGTATGTTCAAGCCAATTTCACACTTCACCATGACATGCTCTATATGCAAGTTCCAGGATAATTTTCTATGTAGAATCATGCCGAGGAATTTAACTGATTCAACTGTCGGGATAGGAGTGTCGTCAAACTTAATAGTAATAACGGGTGTCTCGTGTTTATTTGTAAAGATCACTATCTGGCTTTTTGATGGAGACAAAGTAAGTCCGTTATCATTGAACCAACGATTAATCGGTTCTAGCGCATCCTCTAACATTTTGGCAGTCCGAGTAACTGACCGCCCGGATCCGGAACTATAAACAACAAAATCGTCAGCATATTGTAATATATTGCAGTGTGGGGGGATCATTTCTTTGAGGTCATGGGTATATATATTGAAGAGAAGTGGACTTAAAACGGAACCTTGAGGTAACCCTTTGTGAGACTCTCTGCGGATTATGCCAATTGGTGTTTCAATCATAAGGATTCTATGGCACATAATGTTAAAGATCAGGTTACATGTTGAAGTAGGAATACCAAGAGAGATCATTTTATTAAAAAGAAGGGGGAGGAGGACATTGTCGTAGGCACTGTTGATGTCTAGAAAGCAAGCGACGAGTTCCTTCTTGTTTGATCTGGCTATTTGAATGTCTGATACCAGCATGCTCAGGCAATCGAGGCATGATTTTCCTTTTCGAAAGCCAAATTGAGTATTAGGGAGAATAGAGTTTTTTTCAATGAACCATTCCAATCTTGCCTTGATCATGCGCTCCAAAATCTTTAAGAAGCAGCAAGATAAGGCTATTGGCCTGTACGAAGAACCAAGAAATGGATCCTTTCCAGGTTTCGGAATAGGGATGATGCTGTGGACTTTCCAGGAATTAGGAATTACGTTAGCTTTTAGAATAGAGTTGAATAGTTCAAGCAAAGAGATGAGTAAGTCGTGGGTAAAGTGTTTAAAAAATGAATATGGGATGAGATCATGTCCTGGCGAGGAGTCCCCGCAAGACTGTATTGCTGTTTGTAATTCATTTAGAGAAAACGGGGATGTGAGAACGCACGGAGGATCACTGTGGACGGATCCTTTCAGCACTTCGGTTTTATTTTGTACGTAAGGCGAAGATAATTTATCTACAAAATCATTAACCCATGACGTGCATCTATTGCTATTAAACTTTGAACGGAAGGAGCCTCTAAATCTACGTATTGAGTTCCAAACTTCAGATATACGTGAGTCGGGAGAAAGTGAATTACAAAATGTTTTCCACCCTTGGCGTTTTTTCTTTCTTAATAATTTTTTAGTCTGAGCTTGAATTTTGCGAGTTTCTAAATAATTTTCCATTGTCATATTCCTCCGATAGGATTTATTTGCCTCAGACCTACGGTGGACCATATCACCACATTCTTGATCCCACCATGGAGGTGAGGGTTTGCAATATTTGTTTGAACGAGTTTTTGGTATAGATTTTCTCGCAGCCTCATGGATAAAGTTTGTCAATTTTTCTGCAAAACTATCGATATTGTTAGGGTCCTCTCCTGAGAGTGACCCAAAATTGGATTCGATTGACTCGTTAAAACACCTCCAGTTGGCTTTCCTGGTATTAAATAGTTGTTTTTTGTGGGGCGATATTGACATTTTTACATTGTTGTTTACTATGCAGATTGTTATAGGATAGTGATCACTAGAGTGTGGGTCATCTAGAACATCCCAAGATGACAATTGTGTGAGATCGCTTGTGCCTATTGAGATGTCAACAGCGCTATCATTCTGACCAGGGCGCGATACTCGAGTTGGTCTCCCGTCGTTCAAGATAGACAGGTTCAGTTCGTCAGCGAAATCGATAATAGCTCTGCCATCACGGTCAGTGTCGGGGCTTCCCCATAAGCGAGCATGAGCATTAAAATCCCCCAGGATCAGGTACGAGATTGACAGCCTAGAAACAATAGATCTCCAGAGTGACACATCAAAACGTGTTCCGGTAGAATACATTGACACGATTGATATATCTAAGATATTTACAGCGACAATCTGAAAGTTCGGGTAATGGGGAAGATCGATTTGATCGTAAGAAAAACAGTTTTTGATAAGAATTGCAGCCCCACCCCAGCTGTCTGAACGCCGGTCATCTCGTACGCAAGAGAAACCCGGAAAATTCACATAGGAATGTCCGGTGAAATGCGTTTCGGATAGGGCGACTATGTCTATATTGTATGATTTAATTAATGATATTATTTCGTCACGATTGATTACTGCACCACGGCAATTCCATTGGAGGATAGAAAAGCTCGCTATTTTATGTATCGACGCCATTGTCATTGCTTAATTCGAGTGAGTTAAATGTTTTCATGAGATTAGCAGCGATGGACGGTGAAAAACATGATGGATTGGAAATTAATTGTAAGAGAATAAGGGAGATTTTTTCAACGAGGGGTTTAAGAAGGTCGATGGGTAAATTGTCAGAATTAGAAACGTGGGAAGGGGATTGAAGGGCGCATCCATCCAGAGGGTTGGAGACTTGCCCATTAGTGTACAAAAGGTTAGCTTCATGTTCTTTACGATTGTAACCAATATTTGGGTTAGATAACTTACGAGTGGGTTTAGATGAGTAGGCAGTTCGAGTCATGGTGGATGAGGCGTGTGATGTCGGCGTGAATACGGCAGACGGGCGAGAGGATGAAACCTTATCTGCATATGAGACAGTTCTTGGGTGAGCAATTAAGGCTTCTTTGTATGATACGTTTTTTAGAGCCATTGTTTTTTTTACTTCATGCTGTCTCTTTAACTCGGGGCATGAGAGATTGGCTGCCGTATGATGGCCTCCACAGTTTACGCACTTAATTTCTGGGGTTATGCAGTTATCGCTGCTGTGGGGCTCTCCGCATTTGAAGCAACGGGGGGACGAGCGGCACTGTACTTTCGTATGACCATAACGGCAACAGTTGAAGCAAAGGATGGTGGGGAACACATAGTTGTCTACACGGAATGCATTGTGGAATATATAAACATGTTCTGGGAGAACCTGTCCTTCGAATGTCAATACAATCGTCTGTGTAGGTTTCCATTCTGTGCCTTCCTGAGTCGAAACCTTCCTGTTTAGTCTTCTGGCCTTGACCACTTTGCCACAATTTTCGGGAACTTCTAAAAACTCCAGAATGTCGTCTATGGTGACGTCATCCGAGACTCCTCGAATGACACCAATCTTAGTAGCGCGAAATGACGGAATATATGCTACTTTATACGAGTTATCACTTACGAATTGGCTTTCCAGGAAGTCATTTGCCATACCCGAGGATCTGAAAGTAATGGAAATTTTATACTTACCTTCGGCTCTAATAGAGCCGTTGGAGATGCCTGTTACCCTGGAACTGTATAGCCTTTTGCCGAAGTCCAATGGTCTTATCGGCTTTGTAGTGTCTGCATTTTGAACGAAAACTTCGAACGGACCGGCGTCATTTTGGCGATATTTGAATACTGGCGTAGGTGGACGGGTTTCGTCGAGAGCAGGAACTTTAGAGCGACTGACGTCAGGGGACATAGAAGGATCAGGAGAGCGCGGTCTCTTGCGGGGGTCAGGTGGATCGGTCTGGGACTCCATCATGGGAGTCCCAGGCTGAGGGGACAGGACCAAGGAAGGAGGAAAGATACGCTTACGCCCAACTATAATTAATAAAAAAAAAAAATGATAACGAAATTAAAGATAAAAAAAGGGCGCTTAGAAATTAATCTCTTGGGCCACCCGGTAGTTCTATAAACTAATATTATATATACTAGATATACAGAAAAAAGAAATTGATAATAATTTCGAGAAAGCAAAAACACACAACCGTCACCAACCGAATATTATTGTCAACGGACTAAAAGTTTCACGAAAACTTTTCAACTCCGCCCTACAGGTATTGAATCACTGAGTTGAAAGAGAAAATTTGAAGGTAAATTCATACATTTATTATGAAGAATCAAAATGATCGATTTGGTCGCTAAGGTAAAAAAAAATCAAGTGTTATTCCTTTATTCATAAACTACTCGTTTTAGGATCAAAAACATTCAACAGTCTACTAAACAGGCGTGCGTGCTGACACAATCAACTGCGTTCTTCAACAGGGTCCAGAAGGCAAAATAACTACTCGATTATTTACGAATTAAGTTCCATCGCCTCCGTTTTTTATAAATATAAATACTTAATGTGTATTACAAATAAAAAAAATGACGACATTTGTTGAAAGTTTTCACAACATACCGACAACAACCGAGTGAACACGAAGGTATTCCGAAAAATTCCAAACAACACGACGACGTACGTACGCCTAGATAATTATGTAAAAGATATATTTTTGAACATGGTTGAAGCGCAACTTCCAACTGGGATAGATAAGTACCTATACTTTGGTGATATGTTATAACCACAAACAGCTTATAATTAACTTTATGTAGGTACTTCAAAAAAATAGGGAATTTCATGAAAGGTGTAAAAATACAGCCGTGTAAGTACGAGTAGGTTCAGGTACTTACATATAAAGATTTTTTTATTAAATTTTCAGAACAAAATATACCGGTTACTGAATATATTATACCTTATAACAAATACATTAAGAAACAAAATTATTTTAATCGCTTTACAGATATACTCGTATACGAGTATATTCAATTTTAATAAAATTCATTTTATTTTACCATCTGCCGCTTCGTTCCAGAAAATACCTACATAGAAAATCTTTATCGTCTTCCCACCTGTTTTGATCAGACATAAAACTTACATCATTCATGTACATAACATATTAAAATAATACTTATGATGTCTATATCTCAAACCTTTACGTCTATACCTCAAACCTATACGGCAAACCTCTACGGGAAATGTATGAATAAGTAATACGTTTTATTTTTGATACCATTTCTAAAGAAATAACGTAAGTTTGTCATTTCACGTTGTAAATTGAATATTAAAGTCTCGATCAACTTAATATTTGAAAACAAGTGTGTATGTATTACCTCATATAGAGGTTAGGTACTGAGTCGGAAGTGAAAAGGGTGGTATATATTAGGTATAATATGTGTATTTTTAACCTCCTGTGAGGCTAATTAAGGCATATATTTCGTGACTGCCACTAAATTACCAGTTCCAAACTAATTTGAATTGCGTAACAGAGTAGGTATGTGTGTTCAATAATAATACCATCAGATATCGCCTTTAACACGAGGGTAAGAAACATCTGGTAGGGAAAAAACAATTCCACGACATGTAGCAGTAGTAATATTGTTACGATTAAACGAATACCTTTATGGTAAATAAATAGAAATAGTTAATACCTAATACAAAAAATTTAATAGAAAGTGTGACATAGTGAGATATACCTACGTAGTATTTTCAAAGCTAGAACAATAATTATAAAACTTCATTGTCATCTAATATAGTATAAAAGCAATTCATTCAGGTAGTCTATATCGTGTTTTTCTTTCAAATTAAATTTTAACCTCGACTGGAAGAAACAATATAGAGTGGAACAAACGTAACATTTGAAGAGCACTTTTCAATCTCAATTGTAACGAGTAAAGTAGAAATATAGAGACAGGGACTCGAGAGGAGAAATATCTCAAACATTATTGAATACTACAGTCATCTGGACCAAAATGATTAGTGTCAATAATTCCTAAGCTACATACTTTTAAATCTGAGACAATTGAATTATTGTTTTTTAATCATCCGTAGATCTTATTTAAAAAAGCACTTGGAATCGTCAGGTTTACATACTGAAACAAAGGTGGTCGGTAGCCTGGTTGGTAACGCGCTCGACTGTTAATCCAGTGGGCGCGGGTTCGATCCCCGACCTACTCTACTTCACAACACAAGCTTTTAAACTTTCTGTGAAGTGTGCGAATATGTATTTGGGTTTATTTCGATAAACCAGATTCATTTAAAAAAAAAAAACATCAAATGCAATAAATCAATAAACAGTTAGAAATTAATATTTTCTCCATTCATCTCGGGTATACCGTGTGTAGGTTGTCCCAATGTTAGTCCCATTAGTTCTGAAGATGTCCTCAGCAAGTGAGCCGAAAGCTCGACAACATCGACAACTTACATACAAACGGAATACCCGAGAAGAATGGAGAAGATATTAACAAGGACCGTGAAAATCTACAAAGCAGTTAGAAATGAAAACAATAAATACATATGGTGACAATACAAAACTATAAAAGAGGTGTGGTTTGGTTTTATTACCTACTATTGACTAACTATTTCTAGAAAACTTTGAAAAAAATCAACGGAAATCTTAAGCATATGTTCTCAAAGTTGAAATCTAAATTAAGTACTTACCTACTGAACTAAACATTCAATGAAAATCTCTTATTGTAATAATGTAACAATTACTGTGTACAAACACAGTAGACATAGAACAGAAAATATACACGAATGTGTAATGTGTATGCCACTTATTTTATCCAATGTCACAAATATAACAAACATGCTATGAATGTTTCATGCTTAATCTTAATCTCTAATAATGTTTTATGTAAAACAAACTTTGTAATTATTACATCTTATTATATACGAATAAAAATATTATTTTAGGAAGTAATTTGTAATCGAATTTATAGATTAAAATAACAAGCTGCAAGTAGGTAAATTGGGTCGTGGGTAGTTGAAAATAACTCCGATTAATATATTTATTTGAAGTTCTCCGAATCAAGTATTTATGAATTTTTTGACAAGTATTCATGAAAAGTATGGATATAAAATGTCTATACATTGTTTACTGAATGAGATGTATGTAAATGTCAATCAAATGACGGAAACTTTCATAATACTTACCAACCACAAACTTTATCTCGCGTAGGTATGTCATAAGTTTATTGTTTGGGTAAGCTTCACGATAAGAACACTTTTTGAATTTAATAATATAATCGATACCTACCTTGAAAATTGTGCCTATCGTAGGCGTTAGCTGTGTTTTCCGTTTTAAAATATTTTGTTGAACTGCTTGGCCTGAACAAAAAGTTAACTTAAACCATCTCTCATGTACTTTTGATCTCGTATTTCATATTTTTTTGTCAATGTTTCAGATGTACCTTAACTTACTTATTTTTGTTGTTGCTTACATTGTACTTGTTATTATTATTATTCATGTTAAAGGCTTGCGCCGTGAATAAATAAATAAATAAATAAACTAAACTATGTATTATTTCCGGTAAAAAGACGATTAAGGTGCAGAACTGAAACAAATTATAGCACGTAAGTAGTTGCAATGCACACACACCCAGGAGTCAGTAGGTACCTCTACCTTCCTACTTTACTCATACATAATACCCAATAATAATACGATTATCACAATTTCCCGATTTGTAATCAATCATCTCTTATCAGTCTTCCTCCTGCCCCTCCCCTCCCCGTCCCTTTCATTACGTTTCACACCTCCCGTGTTTTGGAAGATAATAACATGCCATTATTTATTCTATCAAGAATATTAAACCTTCACTCAATAGCGGATTGCATATAGGTAAGTACATACCTATTAGGGAAATGAGTGACTGCAAGACTGGTGTTGTGACAAGAATGAAAGTAAATAAATTAGGATGGTTTGGGCATGTTGAGAGAATGAATGATGACAGGATGACAAAAAAGATATATTTGAATGAGCGAAGAGGAGTGAGGAAGCGCGGCCGCCCGAGACTGACCTGGTCCGATCATGTCGACCAGATCCTCAAGGATGGACGCGTTTTGAGTAAAAGGAATCGGAGAGCGTGTATGACTAATTGCATGAATGTGACGGAAGCTAGGAGTGTGTGTAAGGATAGTTCTGTCTGGCGCTCTGTCCTCTCTGCCTACCCTACAAGGGACGTGGCGTGAGGGTATAGATAGATAGATAGATAGATAGACATACCTACCTATTAGTTAGAATACAGTAAAAAAATACAAATACGAGTATACTACATGGTTGGTACAGTTGGTTGGAGCGCCAGTCTCTAGCGGGCGGTACACAGTTTGAATCTCGGCACCAACGAAGTATATAATTAATTTCACGACACAAGCTTTCATATAAAATGCATGCTTTATAAGTTGGAATAGTAGGTAGGTATAATATCTTTCAAATGCAAAAAAAGTGTGTGGGCGCGGTTTCAAAATTCATCGGTCGACTTGTTTGCTTTATTCCGTGATTACAATGATAAAACCTTAATATAATGTAACCAGGAATATGATAGTTAATCTATATATATAAAATAAAGTCGGTTTTTTTGTAAGTGTTCGCATAACTCCTGCATTTACCGACGGATTGCTGCGAAAATTAAGAATAACATTTGCGATAATATACTCTCCCCCGTTTTCACCAACTTTTACCTAAGAAGGAGACCCCTAAGAAATTTCCATACAAAAACAGAGAAAATATTCTGTTTTTTGACACGCAGGCCTACCAACCACACCCTAATTCCATACAAAATGCAACACGCAAATCACCTACGTTAGGTGCCCAGATATCTCTGCCCAGGCTAGGTGAGTTGCGTGTTGCATTTTGTATGAATTTAGGGTGTGGTTGGTAGGCCTGCGTGTCAAAAAATAGAATATTATCTCTGTTTTTGCAAGGAAATTTCTTAGGGGTCTCCTTCTTAGGTAAAAGTTGGTGAAAACGGGGGTCTGTGTTCTAACTTCGTCGGTTTTTGGACAAAAAGTTTTTCATAAGAGATGCCATGATGATAGGGGGATCCAAGTATTGCGTGGGGTCATGTATGGTATCATATGAAAGGGTGTTGGAAAAGAAGTTCAGATCTTATGTCACGTTTTGTCCAACTCAAGCCTAACGTATGCCGGGTTGTTTTGTCAAATTTACCGTTGCGAAGCACGGGTAACTCAGCTAGTTTGGCATAAAGAAAAAAAATTCCATCACATTAAGTATTCTCATGGGTTCGAAGGGTTGTTTGACAATTTCGCGTTATTTCGTGCTTTTCTCTTTTAATAAGGCATTGACGTTATCATTTTCAGTATATTCCCCCCTTAGTAATCAACGTGATATTTAGAGTTTTTGTTTATTCCTTGTGGCAGTATAACATCAGAGTCATCATTCTATCACCAGTTAACTGCAAGGACTCAAGTATGGGTATAACTGGCTATAATACATTCTATAAAATATATCGGCATTGGAAATCGATTCGCAGGGCAAACTGTTAATTTAAACTATCCTAAAAAAATAATAATAAGCCGAATCATGTCAAACTAGGATGTAATATGTGAGTAGAAATTTATAACTCTACTGAGTCTCGGAATTATTTTGTTAGTTTTCAAGATATGAAAACGTAATGAGCAAATATAAAATGACCCAGCTTCAAAATGCCTGCAGTAATAAATATGGAAGAGATATGAGTAAAAAATAAGTATATTTTCTAAATGCTCTGAGCTTCATAACAATTTTAAAGCTTCATTTTATTAGAACAATACCTAACAATTATATGCAGATGTTTAGTCCTTCTTTATATTCCATTTCTTTATACTCGTAGATGGATTCATTCGCTTAAGGAGATATAATTGCTATATCATTTGTACATAGATAGTGAAAAACAAAACATTCCTTATTCCTCCAGAGTAGAAAGTATGTCTGCAAGGATCTCTAATTTCTCCAAATGAAATACGAAGAAATGTCTCTACGACCGGTGCGACGCTTATGGTGCGACGCTTAACATCAAAATTGCAATTGCACTCTATAGCAAAAACTCATTGTGTGATCTTTAATTCACAAATCACGTGTTGAAAAGCAAGGAAAGTAAGCACACACTACACAGTAGTATATAAATAGCCGAAAGAATGTTTCAACAGTTGTAAAAGTTCAATACATTTAAACGTTTCTTATTATTCAGAGTCGTTATTGAATGTGCAGTAACGCGATAATAACAATAAATTCAAACATTTCGATACAAATTGGATACAAAATAATAAAGAATTGTTGTGATTGTATTCGCGCACATGCTCATTTCCCATGGCTCAATAACGTTTTATATTATCAACATCAAATAATAAAATTTGGTATAACCTGAGTTCAATCCTTGCTATACAAATAAGTACTAAAAATTCAAGGCAGCTTTTAGGCATTTGAAAAATGGTACACTTCTCGCCAGGGGGCTCTAGTATCGTGTCATGACTAATAGACAAACTAAAGTATAGTATAGTTTTTGCAAATATTTTAGTTAGATGAGTTTTTTCTTATAGGATTGGATCGGTAAAATAAACTTGAAGATCATTTAAATCTGTTTTAAGTTTTGCAATCATATATTTGGATGACTGGTCGTCAGCTGGTTTAATGTGATCACTATACAATTAAGTAACTTTCACCACGGCACCGCGGCCGGAAATCAACCCTGTCGACGATCAGTCACAAGACGGAAGGAAAGTCCATACTTTTCTGTATGATTGTTGTATGTTAAGATTGTTGTATATTAAGATAATTATTGGTTATCCAACTGCGATTTGTCACAAAAAAAATCTTTTTGCCACAATTAACCATTTGTTTTACTGATAACGGCTTTAATAAATAAAAAAAAATATTCATATATTTTACGTATTAATTAATGAATTTAATAAATAAAAAAACAATTCATATATTTTACGTATTAATTAATGACCTAACTATTTTAAATAAATTTTAGTAGGTAGGAATATAGTTTAGTTACAAACTAAAGTACGTTAATCATTGATTTTTGACTTCATGCACTATTTTGTTATGTAAAAATTGTACTATATAAAGACACTATGTATTGTCATACAAGTATGAGTAATGCTGTGATGTTTGTCTAAGCATTTTATTCATATTGTTCATGTTCATATGAAATATAATATTTTGGCCTGCGCCTAAAACCTTCCGCATCCAATAACAATTCCGTTGGGTGTTTGCCGTGAAAAAGAAATGAAAATATTATTATGTTGTATGTATGTTGAATTACATATTAGTACACGTGTGTATGTTAAATTTTATGAGTTAAATGGTGCCAAATTCATAACGACTAAACGGTTATATTGCCGCCAAATATATTAAACGTTGAAATTTTTATCGTTTAGTTAATTGATTACGCATTTAACATAAATTGATTCAGAATTCATTAAAAAGAAAAATATCGTTTTCAACATTATCTTAGTCGACGAGACCACTCATTAATCCGCAAAGAGGTGTGGTAGGAGGCGTGAAACACGTACCATTCATTTATTTCCGAATGAGCTCAGCAATCATTCACCTTAGCCTGGATATTAGGTTTTATGCAATCACTATTGCTTATACATATAATAGGTTCCTGCACAATGCACGTGTATACTTTGTAATATCTATAAGTGTCTACATATATAGTAAGTATATAGTTGTGACGTATATTTAGCTCAGTCAAAATGCAGCCCTAAGTTGGCAAAATTAATAACAGATTGCACTCTATGCAGTATGATGCCTTAGGTTGGGGTGTTTCAGAATATCAGGTCTCCCCCCTCCTCCCCCTGACGCGTCACCCCCCTGCCATATATACTAATGTTGATAATCATGACATAGTATGCACTCATTGTAAACACTCCTCTCTCTACTCAAGTATTTATTTACTTATTGAGAGAGAAGGACAACATTAAACTATGTAAATCTTGTACCTATCTGCTGAAAAATTATAACTGTACTTGTATTATATTAATAAATATATCAAAAAATGTGTCAAACTCATTTTGTAAAGAATTTATTAAGGGCTATTTTCGTCGTTGACAGTTTTCTTCCATCTCTTACTGTTTTTCGATAAATTGAGGAAAACCACATAGCGGGACCTATTCGGGGGGGCAGGGGGGTGACGCGTCAGGGGGAGGAGGGGGGAGACCTGATATTCTGAAACACCCCAACCTAAGGTATCATACTGCATAGAGTCCAATCTGTTATTAATTTTGCCGACTTCTCCATACATCGATTCCTAGGATGACTGAGCTAATTGTATAGAAGCCCTGTGTAATGCTAATGATACGAGTATATACTAATGTTGATAATCATGACATAGTATGCACTCATTGTAAACACTCCTCTCTCTACTCAAGTATTTATTTACTTATTGAGAGAGAAGGACAACATTAAACTATGTAAATCTTGTACCTATCTGCTGAAAAATTATAACTGTACTTGTATTATATTAATAAATAAATAAAAAATAAAAGAAAATAAAAAAATATCTTGATTTTAAAAAGGTTGTTTTGCTCTTTGCTTTTTCTTTGCTAATTTTTAGTCTACTGGAAGCTCGATGATGTGGGCCGTAGGCTGTAGAGCCATCGAAAAAGAATCGTTTAAGTTTGTAGGTTCTTAGGTACGCATCATATTTTGATACGAGACTTTGGTCCTATGTGATACATAAAGTTTATCGGGGATTATAATTATTGGTTGAATAACTTTCACATGGCGAGCTCATTGTTGTCTCCAATGTTTACCAATCTACAATAATTATTCCACAGAGCAATAAAACTTGGATAAAAGAGCGAATAATATTTCAAATGTCTTATGACAACTTCATGTGTAAATTAAAGTATTTGTTACATTCGTCATGTTTCAACTCGTAATAAAAAATCAATGTGACATTAAAATATACATAAAGCTGATTTGTATGGCTGGATAATTCAAAGTACCTACCTTGAATTATATGTAACTCATTTGTGTAACAAAACCAGTTAGTATTATACCCACTAATAAAATTCTCTTAGCTTGTAGAAATTATTATGCTGTGTAGAAACATTCTCGAACTAAAAGTAGTATGTATACCAGATACCTATTATGCACATCATGTACTACGAGTTGTTCTATGTACAATGCGTTCTAATTTTCCTCTTCCAAAAGGAAGATTATACCTACACATCATTAATATAGGGATGTCACATTAACACAACATAAACATTGAAAATAATATGTTCACAACATAACGGTAACAGAGAAAACCTAGATTAATAAAAAAAATATTAAATTAATAACAATTCGAAATTGCATAAAAAATCATCGCACTGTGATTTCCGTTGCACCATCATTATTATTTTGGAAGGTGGTAGATGAATACCGTCAATTGGCTTTGTCGACCGCGCAGTCAGTCTGCGCATGCGGTGTTGTGTTATATTGTGCATCAAAACATTCGTCAGTTACCATACAGTGAAAGAATCACCCATTTAACAAGCATGGTTCCAAAGCTTTACCTTTTTAAAATAGGGTCCATATTTTTGGATGATTCTGTATATAGATAAAAATATAAGTCGTACGAAAATAATTACGATAAGTTTGGTTGAGACTCATTCAAATACTATTAATATAAACAGAATCCTAAATACCACCTCGACGAGGCTCCACGAATTCTAAAAAAAATGATTTCAAGCTCTACCATAGTTTCAATTCTTCTGTTGAACATTATGAGGCGCAGTTCATGTCCTCGCACACTTGATCAAAATACCTACTGAAAATTCGATGACGATGTTGTGATTATCAATGTGAGAAGTTGCATCAGCATTGCACTCCCTATGGTAATGTATGAGTGTATCGTTAGTTTATGCTGTGAAAGTAGTTAGGAATTAGACTGTGAAGCCTTTGCTTGGCAGTGAGTCGCTGTAGGTTAAATTGGTTGAGTTTGGCAGGGCAGTCAGTGGGTCAATCCTGGATCATGGAAAACTTTATATACATACATTGTACTTGTAGTCTAACCTAGACTGCCATTGTAACGAAACATTGAAGGAGTAAGGTGAATATTGCCAAAAATTATACGTTAAAATATTTTGTCGAATTATTTTAGTTCCACAAAAGGTTTTGCGTTTCGTCCTTCAAAAACTACCGGTCACGTAGGCAGGTACCTACATTCCTTTCTAAATATGTTCTTTTTAACATTTTGAAAAAACTGAGTTTATTGGACTACATTAAGGGTAAACCCGCCTCCACCCCTGGATGTTTCAGGAGCTTTAGCTCCTATATCATCCAGGGCTCCCCTCAACAAACCCCTCCCGAAACTACTCTGAACACCCTTAAAGTTCCTTGGAGGAGACACTCACTGCAAGGATCTACACACTACTACACTTTTTTCTTAGAAACTATCATCTTACAATTACGTTTATTGGACTACGTAATAAGTCACATGAGTTTGTAAAGCACGCTACCACGGTTTCAACGCTTGCGCTTGAGGTGGTCGGTAGCCTGGTTGGTAACGAGCTCGACTGTTAACCCAGTGGGCGCGGGTTCAATCCCCGACTTACTCCACTTCACAACACAAGCTTTTAAGCTTTCTGTGAAGTGTACAAAGATGTATTTGGGTTTATTTCAATAGCAACTTTTTGGTTCAAAAATTTTCATCAGTTGATACATATCTAATATATTCATATTCGCATTACATTTCGACTACAAGGTTAAAAAAAATCGGACATGAAAACAGTAAGTACCTATAAATTAATGTTTTTTTTTTTTAATTTTCAATCCATCAAATTTTCCCTTCACAAGCTACCGCCCTTCTTGCTTGGAAACAATTTTTAGGTATGATTCCGTAGAGATAGCTCAATGAAATTCATAAGGGAAATAATCTAGATAAAACCGGCAAGTTTGAAAATAATTAGAGAATTTTTTATTGTGTGATTTTTTTTTAAATCCTCCAACAATTATTACAGTTTTCAATTGTGTGATGGTATCAATAATGTATGTATCTTAATAATTAGCGTCTCTGTGACCAATAATGTCTTGTAAGTCAGGGTTTGACAAAGAAATACGAAAAAAATCATAAAAACTCGAAAACTACAAAAAATCGGTGAGCATACGCGGGGGTTAAATCGATAGGTATTGAGGCTCCCTATCATCCTGCGTCGGTTGGTCCATGATGACTGTTACACCTTGTGTAACGGATACTAACCACAATACATTAATTTTCACGTCATTTTGTACCAATACTACGATAGAATAAATCCGTTAATAAAAAATATTCAGAACCAACGGAAAAAACGAGCTAATAGGTACCTAATCAGGACAGGTGATCAAAATTACGAGTAAAATTACCTGGCATCAATATTAATCTAATTATAATAATGTGTACAAAATAGCAATTTAAATCTGGTCAGTGATAATAAATGTAAAAGTGGTTAATAATTTGCAAAACACATATATAGTATATTTTATCCCTTTTTCTACCCACTCTTCAATATTAATTAATACCTACCTACATAAAAACGTTGTATGAACTAAATGCACGCAAATTGTAACGTCACATTAGTCCCAGTACTAGTACCACTCTGGTGCAGATGTTTATTAGGGTGGAAATAACATTTTAATTAAATAGAAATATTGTAAATATCATATCCTCAATATTACGAGTATGTAAGTCAGTAGAGTGAAAACAAATTACGCGACATTTGATAATTACCACACTATTTAATCAAATTACCTAGTACCTATACATATAATTTAGGTGTTCCTACTGCGCTGGATCAAGGTTATTTTAACAACTATTTTTTAGTCGCTCCATGAGGTAACACGGGAGTAGGGGTTTCAACGTTTGCGATGGCAAAAAATCATTTTTCATATGGAATAAAAAAAAAACATGGTAAATAGCGCCGCAGGCGAAATCTATTTTCAAATATAGGTGAGTTGTCGGATCTGGTTGTCTCTTGATAATAACGCATCTGGATATATTTCTTAAAACATGAAAAACGAGCCGCGCCGCGCTTTGTTGATAAAGTTTTTACATTTCTATACGAGGCAGTATAAAAATAGTATTAAATCAGCAATATTTCTTGACAAGTTATAGGTAGATAATAAAATCTGCAAATTGCCTATATGTATATGTTTTCGGTATGTTTCAAATCCCTTGTGATTTATTTACCTATTACCTACCTACTTACTATAAAAGAAAATAAATAAAGATCAAACGTTCTGATATGAATTACACGGGTTAACCTCTATAAGTAACTGATGTAACCAATACAAAAAAATACGCCTGAATTTTAGGTTTGACGCAACCAATGTTACATGCATTTTGTCTTGTAATTTTACACTTTTTTCTCTTTAACCTAAGAGGTATTTAATTTTTAATAGGCCAGAATCCTTCTCTATCTTCTTCTTGTGTTTCAGCCGTTTTAATTCCAATGCTAGACAAAGACCTCCCCTTTGACTTTCCACACCTTGGCATGGTTAAACAAAATACCAGATACGTTGCCTGAGAGTTATCCCGTGTAACACTAATTCCTGAACGTTGGTGATTTAGTATGGAAAGGAATTTAAAAAGAATTCTACGGAGATGCGTTGAATCAGTCGGGAGAAAATTTAGCGCTTGTTCAACTTCAACTTTTGGTTTAATATATCAGAGAATTAAAGAGAAACATTCAATTCAATTTCAATTTCAATTTATGTATTATCAAAGAATATGGTTCACAAAGTATGTGTATCATTAGAACATTATTTATATTATATTACTTCAAATGTAAATTTAAAGCCCCCAGACAGTATAAGTTTACTGGTATAAGGGGGTCAATCATAAAACATATTAAATAGCACTATTGTAAAATAAGTCCATTAATAACATAAACACAAATACAATGATTTTAATAATAAAAAAATAGAGTACCCCATAGATCAAAATTAAGGTCGATTGATTAAAATAATATTCATTATCCTATTTATACATGTATAAAAAAAAGACTGAATAATATACGAGTAGGTATATTATCTACTGTGATAGACTGTAGGTATTCTATTAATACGAAGATTTTTATGTAGGTATATCTTACAATAAGGCACTATTAGAAAATAATATTATGTTCTAAATTGACACATATCAGGTATCTATTCTGTATCTAATCTAGACGCACTCACTTAAATAGGACGTTCTTTTTTCAATTATTTCACAATTAAATAAATTCAAAACACACCTATCTTAGTTCAAAAAGTTATAGAATTAGACCTAATCTCTAATAATACGTCATGTATCTCATTATAATGATAATAAATTTTATTTTCTCTAATTTTCATAAAAAAAAAACAATTATTACTACTTAGGTGGCCTTATAATAATAATAATAATAACAAATACTTTATTTCATAAACAGACATAATAAATACATTCACAATTTTGCCACCTAACTAGGCAAAGCCCGTACTAAGGTGGCATAAAACTAGAAAATGTTTATTTTTCTTATTTCAACTCTTTTGTATTTGTATTCTACCACTTCTCAAAATATGTAATCGTGAGGTTCCAAATACTTGTGTCGGTTACAAAAGGTTAAAACACACGTAGTTTATCGCATGGCAAACGACAATTTAAAATAAAGAAAGTCAAAATTGACCAATGGCAAGATTGTTATTAGTTCAGAGATTACAACCTGATTCTAATAATGAACATAATAGTAAAGTTATCAAGATAATTACATCGGATGTATAATATTTGGTAAGCGATTTGTTGAAATGACCTATTGCCCTGAAAAACGATATATAAAGTTCAGAGTTTGTAAACATTTCATGGTGGAAATTAATGTAGAGTCACGTGGGGTAACCGTACGCAGAGGGTAAGTGTACGCAGTGAAGTTTGTGTGAAACCAGTGACTGTTGTTGGAGTGTTTTCACATGAAAATTGTCGCGCTTCGCGGTTGCTCGAAGTTGGACGTGTATTCTGTGTTCTGCGCATTAAAAGGAAAAATTGACAGGCAAGAGAATTTTTTCCCGTGTTTTCTTATTTTTTATTCAAATAATTTATTCATGTAGTCTCTCATAGTCTCTTATCTAAGAGCCTAGTATTATATGCTAATATTTCTCGGCATAATATTGTTGTTGTTGGGCAATTACGCAGTATTGCATAATGACAACTGTTTGCCGTTATTTTAAAATTTCTTGTATTGAGACGTCATGGGGTAAGTGTACGGGGGCAAGTGTACGCTGCGTACACGCTGCGTACACTTGCCCCCGTACACTTACCCCATATTGGGATAAATATGATATTATATAAATAATGCAGCTCTGTTAACATTTTTACAGTTAAACATGGCACAAAATTATATAAGAAAGTACCCAGATCGCAAAGTTTTTACACATTTACACAACATGCTCAACCCAGACAGGCTCCATATACCACACAATATGGACATTGAATTTTGCGGCACCCCAGCGTCTATTCCTACATCTCAAATAGAAACAGCCAATTCTCCATCTCATGTGCCAATAATGGATATAAGTCCTTTACCAAAAGTAAACCATTTACAAAAACGAAGACAAAATGCCTATAAATCAGAAATTCTTACTACCAGTCCATATAACTTGAGGAGAAACAAAGCAAAATTGACAAAACCGTCAAGAAACCTAAAATGAAAGCTTTGAAGAGTGGATTTAAGAACGGTAAAGACCAGTAAAGAGATAACTGCAATTGACACTCCAGGAAATTTTCGCCTACAAAAAAGAAGTCAAAACTTTTTCTGTCCATTATGCAAGGAAAAATATATAGATCCACCTATACAGGATTGGATATAAAGATCCACCTATACAGGAGTGTCAGTCATCGTGGCATGAAAAATGTACAGCCTATGATTAGGGTCGGTTTATTTGCGATTTGTGCATTTCAGGGTAAGTTTACGCAAATCGTACACTTACCCGTCAAGGTGCGTACACTTGCCCCTCGAGTGGGGTAAGTGTACGTATTTGACATGTTGGAGAACTTCTGCATTATCTTTTTTTATATGTAAAGAGGTTAGTTTTATTATTTGTTTTGTGACTTATAAATGCTTATTCTATAATAATAAATTATAGCTGAATATTAATATCATCTAGTTTTGTTCTAATTGGATCGTAATTCAAAACTGAGTACAGTTGCCCCACGTGACTCTATACGTAACAAGGAAAAAGTAATTATAAATACACGTGCATTCGCAATACAAGTTTAAGTGAATAAACACGAGCTTCATGTAATCAATACTCGTATACATGGAACTGTTGATAAAATACTGAAATATGTAGGTACTTTGAAATGGTGACAAAGTTACTACTAACTACATAGTACGTACATAACCAAAGGCCTTAAGACAAACGGCAACGTGTATTTTAAATGTATTCGTTCATTTGATGGTTTATGTATGAATAAATAACACTATTTTAATTTACATCTATGGTGGGTGATGTTCATACGAGTATTATTTCGTATTCTCGTGTGGCCGAAGTAATAAAAAAAAATAACGTTGAGAATACTCAAGGGTAAAAGTATCGATAACTTTATTTCAGGAAAATTCCGTGTGTAGGGGAAGTAGGTAGGTATTACTTATTATAAACAATATTATAATATAGTATTAGCATTATATTACGATTCGAACTCATAACTGTTAACGGCGCTTAATAGCTGCCTAGTGGAATTATAACAGTTTACAATGATTTCACCTAATAACTTTGGAGGAGAAATTTTCAAGGAAATCGCATGATCTAAGAATGTAAATATTAGTTGATAAATCATTATTATACAGAACGAAAATAGAAAAGAAAAGAAAACAAATAAGAAAACATTACAAACGTTGAAAACAATTACAGTTTATAATAACAGAAAATAAGTTGTGTTATTTTTTGTTGTTGTTGTTTATAATAATTATGCAGTAGTAGTTGTATTAGTGAAGTGAACATGCAACCACGACCTGAGCCAAGTAGTCTTATTGTTAATAGAGTACAGGCCACTTAATGAAATCATAAAATGTTATTTAACTACTGGTTACAAATGCCAATATTTCCACAAAGTATTATGTAAATTCAAAAGCAAATATTTTAATGTTTTTCAGGCTATTAACAAAACTACGAGGCTTTTGCCACCAATTGAAAAAAGAACATGAAATAAAAGTGTGCCGCATTTATTAGTCGGTATTAAACGCTTCATATTAGGAATTGAACATGGACCAATTGTGTTAGTCGAAGGGATAATAAAATAACAATATAGAGGATGGATAAAAAACATAATGGGTCATGAGCTAATAAAGTTACAAATATTAATTATTATTGTCTACCATCGGGAGAGTGAGTATGGCAATCAATTTTGTGCAAGAAAAAACAAAAGCTTTTTTTAATTCGAAGATTATTGTGCGTAATGTCACGTGCCGCTCCTATGGGAGATTGACGACAACCACTTGAAACTCCTTACGATCCTGGGCCAATCTAACGAGTGTAGCTGCATCGGATATTGCATATCACTACCCTTCCCATACCCATACCCCGTGTACAATGCTCTCTTCTACTACAAGGTCTCAAGATTTACACAAGAAAAAACTCAGTCTTAACTACATACATAAGTGATTGACTGGAACTTTGGTTTGCTTAGACGATATTGGGTTTAATTTTATATTAAGTAATTATATTTCATAACTATTAAATCAATTTAATCAGTGTTTATTATTTAATAATCTAATTAAAGACAATATAAGTTTAATCTCTCCACCTACCCCAACGACGACGTGGGTGTGGATTCGATAGGTAAATAGTGATCAAAAGACTCTTGATATTTCATCGAATGAAATTGTTACTAGGTAATTCTATAATACATTTGAAATTGACAATCGTTCAAAATGAAAATATCGCTAATAGAATTACATCGGATATCAGGTTGGTAGTGCACTGTAATATTGATGTACCTAATACTCACATAAATGTAGGTAGATGTAGATACGTACATATGTAGATTGTCGAACGTGCTCTATTTCTATTTCACCGTCAGTCAAAAATCAGTGTAACAAATCTGCATATACTTCATTCATATGTAATATGTTCATAGTATTGTAGCTAAAATGTGGAATGTTTACTGGCCTGTCTTCTTCTTTCGTATGGGAGTCTGAGTCGGAGCTCCGCGTCAATATTTCTCAGATATTCAATTGCCTTTGGCGTCACCTCATGGATTTCCCAAATATCCCCCTCGAACTTCTTGATGAGACAGTGGCCCACAATGTGTTCCGCCGTCTCTATCTGCCAGTACTGGCATTGGGGATGTTCCCTCTTGCCCCATTTATGGAGGCGGTGTCCATATATATGTAAAAAACATGTGTAATTACAATAAGTAGACAGATTAAATTTACATTTGAGGATATAGATCTTAAACTACATATTATAACGTTTTACCCCCCCTTATATCCAATATGGTTTTCTGGATTTCAGTCGTAGATTGCAGCTCCACACTTGCACGGCATTTAATCTTTGTAAAATGTATTGTTGCGACTGTCTAATTCTATAAGAAAATAAAATAAAATACTTAGATTATTTACTAGTGAGGATGACAAAATCTGGTATTTTGGCCATTGAATTTCGCATGTATACTAGTATTAATAACATATCTACTCGTAATGATATTGTCTTGCTAACAAACTCAAAGTTTAAACTTTTCTCATCACTGATTCATCCTATTTTTTGTTATAGTGGTGTCATATCGCTACACAAATGGAATTTATCAGGGGATTTTCTCAGTAGTGTCTCTAACCAACAATGATACACTATAATCAACTTATACATGTACACAAAATACTTGAAATATCCCAAACAGTAGCTGTCGTATCGATTTAATTACATTTTGTTAAGTAGGTAAAATATTATTAGCGTTTTAATGGGAACAAATCCCATTTTCACACGGGTGTTATAGGATTAAAACCAGTAGTTCAATGTGAAAAAAAAGTCCTATTATTTTTTACTCTGAATGCATGATGTACTTACTTTTTTCAGTGTATTGTTGAAATCAATTTGTAATTTAAATTTCGAGGCCCACACGTGTGAGACTCACACAATAGCGTGAATTTCAGTGGTTTTTTTATACATAAGTGGTCGAAAAATTATCAGATTTATCTGATATTTCCGCAAATTACAAATTTAAATATATAAATACATTGAATCGATATTCCATTAATAGTGAAATACTATCAATCAATCGTGAATTATTAATCACTAGAGGTGTAATAAATAATTTAATACTGAATATCAGCTAGGAATACTAATTCATTATTTAAATGGTTCCTCGTGGGAAGTAAGGAAGTCCATGTCTTTATCACTCAAATCACACAGTATTGTTAGAGTAGGTACCTCACTTTCTATGTTATTCATACATAGATACCCGAGATGGGGGGGAACAGCTTACTGTGAAGTGCACAAAGATGTATTTGGGTTTATTTCAATAAATCCAGATTCGTTAAAAAAAATGAGCTAAAATAAATGTGTTTTAAATTTATTTTACTATGGAATAAAAATCGACGTATTTTAGTCAATAACAAAACTTTTTTCATTTTTAATATTTTTCATTTATTTAATACTTATCCGAAAATCTAATAAAATATAATACCTATTAGAAAAAAATCAAGTACTGGATTTTATACCCACAATATAATTTAACAGTTCAAGGTTACATGCGAGTAGCTACGAAAAAAACAAAAAATACTGAAGAATAAGCAAATTATTTGACACACGCCCCATTTTCATTTAATTTGTGCAATGTGCGAATTATTACGCATAGCAATTAGTTACAGACATTTCTCATAATATTTCCTAGGAGGCTGGCTGGTTATTATTGCACTGCCCAACACACATGTCAACACCCAACACTAAGCTTATGAGTTTCAGTCGCCACGGTGCATGTTAGACATTGACCAGCACGCTAATTCCTAGAATCTTAAAGCGACACACGCTACAGTAATGCAGAATTCTGAAACAATACATTACTCGTATTATTAGCGAAACTACTAGAGTTATTCGTTTATTATAAAATCATTTGACACTATTATTGTAGGTACGGTTTGATAATATCTTCCTTCCATTATTTTATAGCTATTACTACCACTGGAGACAAGGTTGGTGAAATACCAAGAAATTGTTATACCATTAATGACTGATGAATTACCATACCATAGTTTAAGCAACAATAATTCTTTTCTACATATAGTTCTGGTCGTTATTTGCTTCAAGGCTTATATACAAATAATATCGTATTGAATGTGAGAAAAGCATTGCATTCTGCGTTCACGGGACGTTAAAATTAGGTACAAAATATGGAATCAAAACTATAGGTATGGTATAAAAAAATAACGGGTGATTTTCAGAAAACAGTTTAGTGGTTAAGTAAAATTTTCACGTTCATGTTAATATCACCAGAAAGGTAATTCACATACAATGATAATTATATTAGGGTCACATAATAAGTAATATTATTTGTTAGTGGTGCACATTATACAAAAATTATTCAGCTATTTGTACGAGTCTTGCATGTTAATGAGTAATTATTATTGAAATTGGTAAATAATGAAATATTATTAGCAATAATGGAAAATGCGACAATATATTGTGGAGTTGATTACTCGAACTGAATTCTCCCACTCTAACAATATAATTGCGGTTGATTAATAATAAATATTATTTAAGGATAATTCTGTTACAAACGGATTACATGCGAGTAGGTAGGTCTATGAATATACATCCACCCACATTATATTATATCGATCTATTAGCTGTCCTACGTAAAATATTTATACTTAGTATTCCATTACATAATACTCGTATTATCCAAGTCATGTAGGTATGTAACGCTTGCCCATTGGGAAATTTTGCAAGTTCCATGAATATGTATGTATATTTAAAGCAGCGACGCCTTCGTTGGTAGCTAGAAATTTTCGTCGAAGTCTCAATTTGTATGAATGAAAATTTGAAATATCGAATGTATCTACTAATGAAATTATGAATGAAAATAATATTCCGCGAAAATTGAAATTTAGAAGTCTACCTACTAAGGAAGTTAGGAATGTAATATATTTTTCCGCGTAAAAGTACTATACATACATACCTATCTACCTCTCGTATATTATTGATAGAGAATGGAATTCGAATTCGTTAGTATATTCATACTTACTGTATGTACGTAATTACGTATGTAGATTGTAGAATTAGTATGGAAAGTAGGTAAGACCAAGACCCTCTCTGATATGTTCCTTCGAAGAACTTTGGAAGGGCGTGGTAGAATGGCAGTATGAGTAGTCAGTTAATAAAAAATGACAAATTTCGTGAATATAGCGTTCACGGGACCCACGAGTAAGATGATATTAATATACCTATGAATATATGTACACAATATTCGCCGAATTTAAAACATTCAAAATAAAATAAAGTGTTTTCATATTACGAGTATATTCTTCAACATTAGCAAGTATGTAAGTTTATCTCATTCACATTCAATGTCCATTATGCAGTTTTCAGAAGATATTCACACATATCTTTAGAAACTCGTCTACTCGTAGTTCTTGTTTGTCTACACTTCTAGTGCTAGACAAAAATAAGAGTTAACTGGAGTAAGAATCAAAAGTTATGTTAAACCATAAAAGATACCATGGGAGTGCAGTACAGTGAAAACATTCAAATATAACTAACTTTAGTAGACAATGCTCACTATCCATTGCAAATTCAAAAACATTATTTTCATGACAAGCAGTTATCTCAACAGATACACAGCAAAGGATGGACCTTCCATCAGGTTTATGAATGATCGTCAGCTGGCTTAAAGTGATCACTTTACACTTTAAACTAACAGTTCATCCATCTGCCGCGGCTGGGAATTGAACCCAGAATACCAACCTAGCAAGCCGGTACTCTACCGCTGTGGTAAGAAGGCTGGTAATTGAGTCGAGATGAAACGTGTACATATTGTACAACGTACACGGCCCTTTATTGAGATTATTTTTTGGTATTTTAGCCATAAGCCAGCTGACGATCATTGATAAGCCTGATGGAAGGTCCATCATTTGCTGTGTATCTGTTGAGATAACTGCTTGTTGTATTCAACTACGACATGTAGAAAATTCCGAAATTGTGATTTTCAAAATAATATTATTTTCATAGATTTCAATGCCTAAGTAACGTTAAATACATTTTTTAAATCAACCTATTTACCGTACATTTAATAGGTACATGTCACTGGGTTTCGGTGCTAAAGTTGACAAATAATCCAATTTTCATTCATTATGCTCTAACTACGTTGTCTGGTATCATATGAAAATTATAAAGAATATACAGTGTTCATTATTTCGGTGACTCTAAACCTATATGCTCTAAACATATCTGTACCTTGATTGTAGTACTATGTCTATGTCTCTTGATCTTCCAAAGCTTCTGGACAGACACACGACCCCTATTAACGTCAGTGAAGGAATAAATAATTAACAGTAGCATGATAAAGAATCAAATGAATTACGAGTTAGATGCTATTTGTAAATGCTAGTTTTGCGATTTTCCTTAGCGCATTGAAAATAGCAATTTTCAAATATAGCAACCACAAATACATAGCAACTCATAATTAAAATAGATCTGCTACAGAAATAGCAAATTGATCAGCAATAGCACGGCGATAGCAAATAATAACATGCTACGCAATGCAATAGTAATTATTTCCAATGTCAAACAATGATGTGCCATCTACTATAGAAAGATCCCAGGTTTATCACTTCACCCATTAAAAAAAAATTCGCCTGCGGCGCTATTACTGAGTTTTTTATTACGTCTATGTTAAAATTTTTATTGCCTTCTCCAGGAGTTTTTTCACCCCCACCTCCCCCCTAAATGAAAACCTATATACCTGTGTATTAAGTCGCAAACTCATTCAGGTACAGCGTCATCATTTCTAAACACGAAAACCTTCCCTGGCAACATTGTGACTATCTACAATATCTTTATGTAGGCATATTAGGTACACGATTGTAAAAGAAATGAAAATAACCTCATTAACATGACGTGTGAATGTGTTATGTTAATTTATTCAAATCCAAATAATACCCTGAAACATAAGTTTACTGAATACGAAACAAGAATATCAATATGAGAGAAATTTTATTCATAAAAACAATAGGAAAAGTCAATGTGTCTGCCAGCTATCTTCCTTCTCATTGTAATCTATTCAAATTCCCTTTTTATTCATTTGTTTTTGGTAAAACTTGAAAACTTTCACGCCACTACTTTATACAAAAACTTATAAGTACACATTATAAAAACTTGTGAACACGTATAATAGATATATCATATTTACCTAGTTGAATAATGCATGTAGTGTTTGTTTCCTAAACCAGTACGAAGAGCTTGGCCTTTAATTTTTAGCTCACGCTTCTTACGTTTAATTAACGTATTAAGTACGAGTATTGTCCAATATGTCGAGCTGTGATTTGTAGTCTTCTACGTGTATGTAAGCCGTGTCTGTCTATTACAATTAGGAACTTCATAATAGACAGTATTACAATTAGGAACTTCATACTGATACTTAATACCAAGCCTTTCTATCAATAAATAATGTGTATCTATATGTAATATACCTACATGTCTACACCAATAAGTTCTTCGGTACTTCTATTTTACTAAGTTTATCATACAGACCTTCTATTACAAGAGCATAAGGAAAACTATATTAATGTACCTAAGATGTTGCTTTAACAAAATTCATGAAATAGCCAACAAGTTAATCACAAGTCGGTCTTTAAGCCCCCCAAAAAATGAAGTCAACTTTCGAGTGCTATATAAATTATCATAAAAGGTACAACAGAGCTCTTAGTGGAAACTTTTTAACCGCATTGGCTTTCTTCGCATAGCGATGTGTCCGCAAGCATCAATCATAAGACGTTAGACACTTTTGGTATGAAAATGCCCCGCACCTTTGATCCGCCTTCATATTTTCGACATTATACAATCCCTAATAGTGTCAGAGTGAAGGTACGTTATAGGGAATGCAATCTTTATCTAATATTAAGTACATGCTATAAAAGTTTCAGATAGCAGAAGAGATTTAATACATTTTCTTAATACAATTTCATGAGGTAAAAGATCTCGCGCGCGCTATACATTTTTCTTATGTAAAACAAGCACGTGTTTCTGTGCTGAAAAACGTATGATGAGGTGATGATTTGTAAGAATGGCAATGACAAGATCATGGGAGGATTTCAATCAGTATTTAAACACATTGTGAAAATTGTAAATTAGACGGATGTATGGAGTACCTACCTACATATTATTCGCTATACAAATAAAGATGTCGAAGTGTATAACAAGTTTAAAAACCACTACTACTTCTAATAAAAAAGTCCCATTGTAAATGGGAAACTGATTCAAGTAAAGAAATTTCATACAAGTTGAGTAGGACGACAAGCAATTCGATTGTCTTTTGTTCAGACGGAAGCGAAACAAAAAAGAAAAGATATTATCCAAACCTGGTAATCCAATTTTGGCTTGAAATCAAACGGTCCCTCAGGCGACACGAGGCGAGAATACAATAAGTCTGTTTGCTACATACATTACTACACAATATACATAGGAGTATAGTGAGAATCATTAGCAAACTATGGCTCTATATGTACCGCTCAAAACATTTTGTGCTCATTATAATAATATCACACTATATTATGTTAATAAAAAGTAGTATCAGCCCAACGGTCCGTAGCTCAATATCGAGAAGTGTTTTAAATTCCGTATATATTTGAACAACTTGCGAAAGTTGCCAGGGCCCTGCATTACAAACATATCCGTTTATGTTAGTTGATTATTTTCAGCATGATTAGTACTCAAGCAAGACACAATATCTTACATAGTTACTTATTTGTTAAGATGGCATCTGGAAGATTTAATCTGATTAATTCTCTTGAAATGAGTCATCTTTTGATAAAAACTTCAATTGACATCTTTTTTTGTTAAAAAATAAACGCTTTTTTATGTCATCACCTAAAAAACTGAAAGAAGTACTTACTGTTTTGTATTATTAGAAAATGTTTATTTTTATAGAACCTATCTAACGCTACCCCACAAAGCCTCTTTGAAAATTGTTGGCTGACCCTGGATAGGTACCTGTAGCTTCATCCAGTTGGTTTTCTCAAGATTAAAAATATGGAGATAAAATTATTATGGTTCTTTACAAAGACTTCGGTGATAAATATTTTTCCCAGCTTCGAAAAACTGAGAAATATTTTAGTATGGGTGCTTGTTAACATCCATATACCTAACATAGTTTGAATACTAAGTACGTATGTAATGCAGAATGGTGAACTCAACAGCTAATAAAGATATATGAAAGCAGTAAGCAATTGAAACAAAGACTGATTATATTGTAGAGATTCTTGAGCCGTTGGCTTGTGGCCAGTTGATGGAGGGTCAAGTGGGTAATTTGTTGCAACGATGCAGCCTCATATACACAGCACACACTATAATAATATCTACATTATATGGACGATAGCCGTAACACGTAATTCGCTAACTGAAGGCGAAACTTTTAGCGAGAATTTGGAAAAAAAATAGGCAAAGAACGGACATGAAAATATTGTAGAATAAAATAATTTAATGTAAGTACAAATAATTGAGACCAGAATTATGTTTGCATTTTATTTATAATAATAATAATAAATATTTTTTTGCCTCTTTGTCTTGAAGAGTACTATCGTCACCGTCATAAAGAGAAGAGTTATTTAATTGGAAGTGAAAAATACATATAACAAAACTATTTTCTAATGCGAACTTTATCCTTGTATCACAAGTTACTGCAATACTTCAGTAATTGTAATATAGGTAATAACTGAGTCATCCAGTCAACTCTAGTGATCAATACAGTTAGTTGGAAAAACCATAACGTCAGTTGCCAACATTAATCTGTGTGAATAGTAGGCATGTTAAAATCTGGATGAGAGATCTATTCAGAATAATCCATTGTTATGGGTGATCTGATAAAATTAAACAAAAAGATATTGGTTATGATCATCCCATTATATCTTCTTCTTCGTCAGACTACTCCCGTCCACTCCTGGACGAAGGCCTCCTCCATCTGCTTCTCAAAAAAAAAAAAAAATATTGCCGAATCCGCCCCTCCCCTCCCTCTTTAGAAAGCTATCATTTAAACCATATTTCGATCAAAAAACAGATAGGTCTTATTTTTAGCGGCCGGATCACGGGATATATCACAATATATTGAAAGTGTACCTGCACAAATAAGTGGAAAGAATCGTGACACTCGTCCAATAAAACCAATAAAAGAAACCGATAAAACAATTATTAATTTTTAACGATACCTAATATTCTGTTCACTGAAATACCTATACAACGAGTTTCTAGGTATTATCGCTTTCCGTACAAATTGTAGAACATTTATTATAGAAGATTGAAGAGATTTTTCAACTATCGATTGAAATTAATTACATTTTCCTTAACAAGTTTCAAATGAAAATAGTTAATTATACTTACTTAAGGTCGTGTGCATAAAGGACAATCCATCTACTGAAAACTTGTATCTTATAGATTTTTATAATCTTTAATACTCATCTTCCGATATCCGACAGATGCCAAGAACGAAAAAAAACATAAATAATATAAAATAAAATATTCTTTATTGCATATATAGAAACACAACAAATGGCGGGCTTATTGCCAAATGGCAATTTCTGCCAGCCAACCAAAACACTTACCGTAGTGTGACAAAACTAATTATATACTTAGTACCGAAGGGTAGGTTAACCTAGCATTATTGAATACATACATACATAATCGGCGACCGAATATTTGAGAAACAATATTTTAATTTTTTAATTTCTGACAATCAAACATGAGCTCTTTTATTGTAAATTGATGTGATGTACCATTATTGACCAAACGATAAATAAATAAATACATACATAAATGTATGTAGGTAGGTATACATCAATAGGATATGAGATGGTATGGGCTGTAGGGCTGGGTTCAGAGGGGACAGGTAGTGGGATTTGAAAGAGAAAGTTTTAATGGTGCTTCGGTCTACTCTTGAAAGTGGAAATAGTTGGTGCGAGTCTGATGGGTAATGCCAGGTCATTCCACAATCGCCCAGCCTATACAGTTATAAAAGAGGTGTACGATGAATAGGGATTGAAAGCAAGCGTTGGGCACCAGAACGGAGTGAACATTAACAGAAGAAAACAATAAAAATCCGCCAAAAGAATAAGCATAAATAAGTTATATGATAAGTTGTACAGATCTCTACTTTACACTAACTAACAGCTAGTTGCGGAATACTATGAATACTTTTAGTCCAAGAGCCCAACGTTGAAATCATGACGGATGTGTTTTTTGATCGAAATGTGGTTTAAAAGAATGTTTGGACATAATATAATACATTGACATAGGGTTGCCTAGCAAAATCTTGCCGCGAGTACCTTTACCATGATGATTATTGACACCAATTTTGAAGCGAATTGCACCCATCTGTTTTTTAAGTAAAATTAGCACCATCGGAAAGAGGACGATTTGAAGATATAGAAAAACATGGGTTGACTGTCCTCAGTCTGCCGCAACCCTAGGCAACCCAGGCCCAAAGATGCCATTTTTCGAAGTAAAATGCACCCATCTGTTTTTTACACGAGTGACACATCAAATTGAAGCTACTGTCTTCCTCGATACGATGGGATAGGGTTGCCTCCCTAAAACCTGCCGCAAATTAGGGTTGCCTGCATTTGAATGATGATATTTGAATGATGATGACCTAGTGAAAATGTGGTGGCATATCCAGGAAAATACTATATTTGTATTTTTTTTGGTCATTTCTTATGTTTTTTGGGGTGCTGAATCCGAATTTTTGAAAACGTTGCAAGCTCCTACCTATAATTCTTTTCGCGAGAAATGCGAAAAACAGAGAGAAAAGTGATTTTCTTAGAGACTTTTTTCATAACTCGAAAAGTATGCACTTTAAAGCAAAAAATGTTAGGACAAAAATAATCTGCACTAAATTTTCTATAAATTTTATTACGTTACATTTTTTCGTCAGACGAATGGTTTAGGAGCTATAACGCTTCAAAACTTGATGAAAATCAGAAAATTGTTCCAAATTTGTACTTTATTTAAATTTCTGCCTACAATAAAAAACTGCATGCTTTTAAAGAATGAATTATAAAATAAAAATGAATTCCCTACGATTATGTCTTTGGGTACTTTTCGCTCAGATGCACCATTTAAGAGATAAAGGGTGCCAAAGTTTGATATAATAATTCAAAATTAGCATTTTCATACATTACGTTGCATTGGTTGATCTGTCGGTAGGTAGGTATTTCACATCATTACTAATACATACAAAGGTATATATTAGCGCGAGTATACTATCAGCTAGCAAACTATTATCAACAGTCAAGACACTACGTAATAAGAGTAATATCATTTGAAAGTCATTTGTTAAATTATGATGAAAATAAAATAACACTTTTTATAAAAAACCGTGAAATATTAACATTTGTTTTAATTCTTGAGAAATAGTATGTCAAGCGTGGTTAGTATATAATGGTGGTGTGATAAAAAAATACTGCCAGTAAATAAAATTATTAATTATTTTATGGATGTTAATTATGGATGAAAAAACATGAAACTGAGGGATTTAGGGAGGGGGGGGGGGGTCGAATTTTACTCGGCTCGGCTGCGGGTGGAGCCGTGCGCGATAAAACATTATTTGCGCTTGTATATTTTAGCTACTCTTCCAGTACCCATGTAGCAACAGACTTTGGTGGTAATATTTACTGTAGGTACTTGGCATCACCCGCAGCCGAGTGAAAAAAGTTATAGCAAAATGACAGTGGCCTGTGAAATAGAAAAACTCTTTTAATAACTCGGTAATGTTTACTATATGTACTTGGCATCACCCGCAGCCGAGTGGAAAAAGTTATAGCAAAAAACAGTGGCCTGTCAAACTAGAAAAACTATTTTATCAACTCGGTAATATTTACTGTAGGTACTTGGCATCACCCGCAGCCGAGTGAAAAAAGTTATAGCAAAATGACAGTGGCCTGTAAAATAGAAAAACTCTATTAATAACTCGGTAATATTTAGTGTAGGTACCTACTTGGCATCACCCGCAGCCGAGTGAAAAAAGTTATAGCAAAAAACAGTGGTCTGTGAAACTAGAAAAACTATTTTATCAACTCGGTAATATTTACTGTAGGTACTTGGCATCACCCGCAGCCGAGTGAAAAAAGTTATAGCAAAATGACAGTGGCCTGTAAAATAGAAAAACTCTTTTAATAACTCGGTAATATTTAGTGTAGGTACCTACTTGGCATCACCCGCAGCCGAGTGAAAAAAGTTATAGCAAAAAACAGTGGTCTGTGAAACTAGAAAAACTATTTTATCAACTCGGTAATATTTACTGTAGGTACTTGGCATCACCCGCAGCCGAGTGAAAAAAGTTATAGCAAAATGACAGTGGCCTGTAAAATAGAAAAACTCTATTAATAACTCGGTAATATTTAGTGTAGGTACCTACTTGGCATCACCCGCAGCCGAGTGAAAAAGTTATAGCAAAAGACAGTGGCCTGTAAAATAGAAAGACTCGCAGCCGAGCCGATCCAAAAACCTTTAGGCGGTTTCATAAAAAATAGTTTGACAGGCCACTGTTTTTTGCTATAACTTTTTCCACTCGGCTGCGGGTGATGCCAAGTACATATAGTAAACATTACCGAGTTATTAAAAGAGTTTTTCTATTTTACAGGCCACTGTTTTTTTGCTATAACTTTTTTCACTCGGCTGCGGGTGATGCCAAGTACCTACAGTAAATATTACCGAGTTGATAAAATAGTTTTTCTAGTTTCACAGACCACTGTTTTTTGCTATAACTTTTTTCACTCGGCTGCGGGTGATGCCAAGTAGGTACCTACAGTAAATATTACCGAGTTGATAAAATAGTTTTTCTAGTTTCACAGACCACTGTTTTTTGCTATAACTTTTTCCACTCGGCTGCGGGTGATGCCAAGTACATATAGTAAACATTACCGAGTTATTAAAAGAGTTTTTCTATTTTACAGGCCACTGTTTTTTTGCTATAACTTTTTTCACTCGGCTGCGGGTGATGCCAAGTACCTACAGTAAATATTACCACCAAAGTCTGTTGCTACACGGGTACTGGAAGAGTAGCTAAAATATACAAGCGCAAATAATGTTTTATCGCGCACGGCTCCACCCGCAGCCGAGCCGAGTAAAATTCGACCCCCCCCCCCTCCCTAAATTCCTCAGTTTTATGTTTTTTCATCCATAATTAACATCCATAAAATAATTAATAATTTTATTTACTGGCAGTATTTTTTTATCACACCACCATTATATACTAACCACGCTTGACATACTATTTCTCAAGAATTAAAACAAATGTTAATATTTCACGGTTTTTTTATAAAAAGTGTTATTTTATTTTCATCATAATTTAACAAATGACTTTTTCATTTGTTAAATTCATTTTTCTTTTATAATTCATTCTTTAAAAGTATGCAGTTTTTTATTGTAGGCTGAAATTCAAATAAAGTACAAATTTGGAACAATTTTCTGATTTTCATCAAGTTTTAAAGCGTTATAGCTCCTAAACCATTCGTCTGACGAAAAAATGTAACGTAATAAAATTTATAGAAAATTTAGTGCAGATTATTTTTGTCCTAACATTTTTTGCTCTAAAGTGCATACTTTTCGAGTTATGAAAAAAGTCTCTAAGAAAAACACTTTTCTCTCTGTTTTTCGCAAAAGCATTATAGATAGGAGCTTGCAACGTCAAAATTCGGATTCAGCACCCCAAAAAACATAAGAAATGACCAAAAAAAATACAAATATAGTATTTTCCTGGATATGCCACCACATTTTCACTAGGTCATCATCATTCAAATGCAGGCCACCCTAATTTGCGGCAGGTTTTAGGGAGGCAACCCTATCCCATCGTATCGAGGAAGACAGTAGCTTCAATTTGATGTGTCACTCGTGTAAAAAATAGATGGGTGCATTTTACTTCGAAAAATGGCATCTTTGGGCCTGGGTTGCCTAGGGTTGCGGCAGACTGAGGACAGGCAACCCATGTTTTTCTATATCTTCAAATCATCCTCTTTCCGATGGTGCTAATTTTACTTAAAAAACAGATGGGTGCAATTCGCTTCAAAATTGGTGTCAATAATCATCATGGTAAAGGTACTCGCGGCAAGATTTTGCTAGGCAACCCTATGGCAATGTATTATATTATGTCTAAACATTCTTTTAAACCACATTTCGATCAAAAAACAAATCCGTCATGATTTCAACGATGGGCTCTTGGACTATTTAGTGAAATGAAAGTTTACAAGACGTTAATTAACAGTTTAAAAGGTTTCGTCAACAGCAAACCATAAAAGAATCTCCAACGATAAATTCAAAAGAATTCCAATTTACTGTAGATGTATTATCCCGTGAATTCTTCTATTTGTCTCGTGAATAAATTTATTTGAATATTAATTTTACTGTTCATTACTTAAGGCTCTATATGCTGTCAGGGGGCTTCGGCGTCCTGAATCTTACTCAGCTAATACTGTGGGAATCGTCTTGAAACTGAAAACAGTGATAGATGAAAGTATGGACTACAGTTCGGCTGTTCTAGAATTACAGGATTTGGAAATTTGAGAGATGGAAATCTGAGAAAAAAAATATTCCTAAAGTACCCCTAAAATTTACGGGATCTGAAGATTTTCCATTCAGTTTTTCAGATATAAAAGTATAATTTAGCCAAAATACTGGTAATTATATTCCTAACAAATCTATTGTTTTAGATTTTTAAATTTCTTCCGGGTTTCTTTTCAAAAGGTATAATTCACTTTGTCGCTTACGATATTCTTACTGAGCACTAACATTTTCATACAAAATTTGAAAAAGTTGAAGCAAAAATAGAACGATTTTTGCTCAGTGCATATTTAAGCCCTTAAATGCTTGGAACAATTATCTGAAAGCAATGTCTTCCATAATTGTGACGTCTTGTAGAAACAGATATAGCAAACACCTACATGGGTCTTAAAAATAAATTCATACATTGAAATTCCTCATTTCCATCATTGGGAATATATTCTGTGCGTGGAATTTCAGTAATAACATTTTTCGAGAACTTATTATCGTGCGTGCACGTTATTACAAAATATGTCTGATTTATTCCTATGTGAATGGAAAACATTCAATATGTGTTGCGCAATTCATATGGGGTTGGTAGTAACTTTATGACGAACCAGTCAAACAGTATCAAAATTATTACATAGCAGAATAAACATATAGTTTCAAGTAAAAAGTATGAAGTAAAGTTTACACTCAAGTTACTAACACCAGCTACCAATAATAACAGTTATTTTAGCAGCAGTTATTTTGGATACCTACATCTAATATAAATCAAACACCCATTAGAAGCATAGAGTAGTAAAGGCAGGCAAGATGAGAGCACATTGGTGATTTCGTCTCCAAAGCTCAGCGGAGTGAATAATTATAATCCTGTCATTTTTTCCGTACATGTTTTACAATATACAATCTTTATTATACAATTATACAATACAATACATACATAATATACAAGTTGTTATTCATAAGCAATAATACAGTAGATACATCAAGCAAAATAAACACTACAATATATACATTTTATAGAGATAGTATGTATGTATGCAGATGCACGCGTCACTATGATTCAATGAATCTGCAATACTGCAGATGAAGTAAGTAATGGTGAAGTATCATCACACATACAACTGGGTATAGGTATAGCTAGGAATGACGTGCGACACCATATTAAATATAAAAATCTTTGTGGCTAGTTAGGTACTGGGTGCTCTTTTATATCGATTATTATGGGATTATTATCTTCCGAAGCAGCGCACGCAGAGAACAGAGCAAGCTTATATTATATACATATGGTGACGGCCGACTAAACTTCTTGATACGAAACGTTATTTCTTAATACGTACCTATTATCAACTTCTTGAGTGTGTTCTTTTGGTCCCGAACACATTTGCATGAGTAATATAATTCAAATCTGAAATTGTAATACACAAAACTTTTCTTGCGTTTGAAAATGTTGTGAGCTTTGAATGAAAATAACTGAAAAAATATGATGTTCTACTTACTTTTCCAGCTTTGCAACTTTTTATGCAGAAGGTTTGAGCTTTGAAGGTACCTGCCTAAATCTTTCGGCTATAGATGAGTGTTTCGTATTTTATGAAGATAACCTTCCTTGCATAAATAAATCAAGATGAATGATTATACAAAAGTTCACTTTTCCCAATTTGTGCACCTGAGACGTATGTACCCTAAAATTTTGACGAATTATCGACTACGAGTTTTAAAAATTCTATGTAACCGACCGAACTATGAAGTCACAGTTTTTTGGATCTGGACCTGCATACACAAACTCAAATACTTTCCTGCACACCTTGCACTAGGCTAAAAGCCTGTATCGCAAAGTGTGTAATCATCACCAGCGCCGGAGTTTGAACCTGGCACCTCCCGCTCGGGAGACCGACGCCTCAACCAACTGCGCCAACCATGTACTCAACCAGGTACTATTTCTCACGGCATTAAGGTTCAAAATTGATTGAACCTTTATCTGGGTAATGACCGTAAAATATTTTTTATATCTTGTATAGATTTCTAAAAAAAAAGTGAAAACACCTCTGTTTTTTTTTCCGAAAAACAGAAACGCGTTTCCCGAATGTCGCAGAGATTTTTTTTGTATTGTTAACATGCATTAAAATCAAGGGAATAACCGTAAAAGTTTTTCGATTGAAGCGTAAGTAACCCCGAAAAATGGAAAAAACGCTTATTTTCCATTTTAACATGCGATTGTTCATGAGATTTTAAAACTGAATTGCCGCGGGAAATTACCATGATGTCATAGTTGGGTCCCGAGACTGAAGGGGGCATATGCACTGAGCAAAAATCGTTCTAATTTTGCTTCAATTTTTCAAATTTTGTATGAGAATCTTAGCGACAAATAAGAATAACGTAAGCGACAAAGTGAATTATACCTTTTTAAAAGAAACTTGAGAAAAATTTCAAAATCTAAAACAGCAGATTTGTTAAAATTATAATTACCACTTTTTTGGCTAAATTATACTTTTTTATCTGAAAAACTGAACGGAAAATCTTCAGATCTCGTAAATTTTAGGGGTACTTTAGGATTTTTTTTATTCAATGAATTTCCAAATCCTGTAATTCTAAAACAGCCGATCTGTAGTCCATACTTTCATCTATCATTTTCTTCAGTTTCAAGACGATTTTTTCAGTATTCTGGCTAAGAACAATTCAGGGCGCCGAAGCCCAATGACAACCCAATACACAAACACCCACACAAAGTAAAAAAAAAAACAATAAGTACTATACAGAAAAAACAACCACATACGAGTTTCATACATCTTACTTATGTAGACATACCTATTATAATATAGATTGGGTATTTAGTTGTAAGTAAAAACTAAGGAGAATGCTCAATAAAAACCCAGGCCCGGCGCAAACGAAATTAACTCAATTGATAGGTAAAAATGAGTAATTAAATACTGCATAGGGGGCATCATCGAAATCAATGGCTTAATGGGTGAAATACCTATTCGAAGTTTTACAGGGGTCACACGAATATATAGGAAAAGAAGCATTAAACATTACAATTGCGATTCAAAAGTATATAATACGATAAATATAAGGTAGCCTGTCTTCTTATTCTTTATCATCATCAGCCTTGGTCCCCCACTGCTATATGGAACTAAGAAATAATATTGTTTAAAAGATTGGAGGTATACCTAAGCTATTTAGGTATGGAACCGGATTTATCTGTACTTACCTACAGACGGAATAACATTAAGTACTTAATGTAATTCCGTCTGTAGGTAAGTACAGATAAATCCGGTTCCATACCTAAATAGCTTAGGTATACCTCCAATCAAACTGCCAGCCGGTAACAGCAACAACAAAGTGGAATCATAGTATTCCCTGCGCCGCCTAGAGTGGAGTAGATGAACCACAGTGTTCAACTCCATCTCACACACAAAAAGGTGGTTGCAAATGTTGCATCTACTTCTCAACAGATGGCGTTAGCATCGAAAATTAGGTGAATTGTGAAACAGTTTCCAACCGCAGCATATATACAACTTTCAAAAATTACACGATTGACAGCAGGATGTGGTGGAATGGGTGAACGTTGCCCTGGGCATAAAGTGATCACTTAAGCCAGCCAAAGCCGACTCGTAAGCGTCGGAACACCCATCCTGCTTCCTCCCTAAGGGAGTTCACATAATGCTGCATTATGTGAATGAAGATGCTTCTCGTCTCTGTTGAGGGGAAAAACTTAATTGTTTAAAAGCTTTCAACTTAAAATTCCTGAAATTATGCAATCTCTGTGTCTCGTGAATTTCAAATAAGTAGGTATTTCGCGCATTCAGCCATTGATTTCGATGATGCCACCCATGCAGTGTAAAATTACTCATTTTTACCTATCATTTGAGTCACGTTGCGTTTGCGCCGGACATATTTATTTTTTACATAATTCATGGGCATTGTCCTTTGAACCTTTATCCAGCAGTGGAGGGACCAAGGCTGATAAAAAAGAAGAAAAATCAGACGGGCTACCTTACACTCATCATATTATATACTTTTTAATCGCAATTGTAACTGTTTAGTGCTCCTTTTCTTATATAATCGTGTGACCCATGTAAAACTTCGAATAGGTATTTCACCCCTTAAGCCATTGATTTCGATGATACCCCCTATGCAGTACTTAATTACTAATTATTACCTATCATTTGAGTTACATTTCGTTTGCGCCGGGCCTGCGTTTTTTCTCCATACAAAATGAGCATTCTCCTTTGAGACCATTTTGCTGAGTGATTTTAAACGAACACAAACATTTTCATTATTGTGTTGAGCGACGGGTGAAAATCTTCTCGAACACCTTAATTATTGTTAATTTCATCGGAGTTTTCAAAGGAATTTAATAAAATATTTGGGTATATCAGTTGGCAGTTGAGGAGTTCCGATAACTTTTTCCTAATTAATTATTGCTAAATCCGTCTTAACTAAGGGAGTTGATTAATAAATTAGAAGAAGTGAACTGAAGGGTTCTTATAATAATAAAATTTCTCAAGAACATTTTGCGATCTTATTCCTGTGATTGTTATAATTATTATAAACCATCGTTATGAAAATCAAATAAAACTTTAATATCTTTGTAGCTTATATAAATCGTTTTCATGTCGTAATAGTCCGAGAGCCCGCTGCTTAATTTATGACGTATCTGTTTTTTGATCGAAATGTGGTATAAACGATAGCTTACCAATAGGGTATTACATCGCACTAGGGTTGCCTATCAAAATCTTGCCGCAACCCCCCCTGCCCCCCCCGAAAAGGTCCCTCTTCGCGGTTTTTCGCATTTTATAGGAATATGGTAAGAGATAGGAGAAAGTAGTCAATGACAAAAATAATCCTTGCTAAATCCTCTACAAAGAACGTTAAGTCAATTTTTTCATATAGCCCAGGAAATTTAGCTTTGTAGCGTAGATAATTGTCGGAAAGCTGGAAACTGTTTTAATCCCTTCATTAACATGCAAAGAAGGTTTCTTGAAGTTTGCACCAATTTTCCGCTTGTGCTAAGTACAGGGTGACCCATAAACCGAAAAAATAATGTACTTTTTTCAGTTTTTCAGTAATAACTTCTAAACGATGCTTTCTAGGAAAATAGTGTCTTTTTATAAATTAAAGTACATAATATTCTGCGTCGTTTGAGTATATATACTCATTTGTACCTAAAAAAATATTGTGATACAGACACTGCCAAATACATATTAATTTTCGGAACAAATTGAAATATTCGTATTTTTCACTTTTGTTGTTGAATAACTCCTCAACTCAGGTATTTACGGTAATATTTCACTAAAAATATTTAATTGTGGGTCAATTTTCTCAAACTTGTGATTAAAAGTTTAGACCTACGGCACACAGTTCAGGATGCACAGGTGTTTAAAGAGAGACGAGTGAAATAAAGAAATTTATTAAATGATAGATTTAGATATGTTAAAGGTAAGCTAATTTAAATTTTACGATTTCATTTCATTAATGTATAGTTTTGTCAAGTAAAATCTGATTTTTAGTACTGTTACGCCACTGCCTGATATTTTGTATCGAAAAGAGTATTTTTTTTACATTCATTGATTTTATTAAAATATCTCCTAAACAGTTAGTGTTAGGAAAAAAATATTTATCTCACAATTTATCTAGAATAATTTTTCTATATTATACTTGAAAAATAATTTATCTAATTTAAATACTAAGTGAGGTAGAATTGATTAAAAATAGTATATAAAAAATAAGTTCATACATGCCGTCACTTTTTGTTAAATTACTCCTAAACCAAGATGTGCAGTATAAATTAATTAAATTAAATTTAAAGCTAAATAAACTTTCTATAAAATGAGTATAATAAAATTAATTTGTGATTTATAATAAAAAAGTACTAGATGATCAAAGCTGATTTTGTGTAGAGGCACGTTGCTATGCAGGAACATTTTGTATGGGAAGCGTGGAATTATTTTACAAAATATTGATATTGATCATCTAGTACTTTTTTATTATAGCTCCCAAATTAATTTTACTACACTTATTTTATAGGAAATTTATTTCGCTTTAAATTCAATTTAATAGATTTACGCTACACCGCTTGGTATAGAAGCAATTTAACAAAAAGTGACGGCATGTATGAACTTATTTTTTATATACCATTTTTAATCAATTCTACCTCACTTAGTATTTAAGTCAAAGAAATTATTTTTGAATTATAATATAGATAAATTATTTTAGATAAATTCCGATATAAATATTTTTTTCCGAACACTAACCGTTTAGGAGATATTTTAATAAAACCAATGAATATAAAAAAAATACTCTTTTCGATATAAAATATTAGGCAGTGGCGTAACAGTATTAAAAATCATACTTTACGTGACAATTCTATACATTAATAAAATGAAATCGTAAAATTTAAATTAGCTTACTTTTAACATATCTAAATCTATCACTTAATAAATTTCTTTATTTCACTCATCTCTCTTTAAGCACCTGTGCATCCTGAACTGTGTGCCGTAGGTCTAAACTTTTAATCATAAGTTTGAGAAGATTGACCCACAATTAAATATTTTTAGTGAAATATTATCGTATATACCTGAGTTGGGGAGTTATTCAACAACAAAAGTGAAAAATACGAATATTTCAATTTGTCCCGAAAATTAATATGTACTTGGCAGTGTCTGCATCACAATAATTTTTGAGGTACAAATGAGTATTTATACTCAAACGACGCAGAGTATTGTGTACTTTAATTTATAAAAAGACACCATTTTCCTAGAAAGCATATTTTAGAAGTTATTACTGAAAAACTGAAAAAAGTACATAATTTTTTCGGTTTATGGCTCACCCTGTACTTAGCACAAGCGGAAAATTGGTGCAAACTTCAAGAAACCTTATTTTCATGTTAATGAAGGGAATCAAATAGTTTCCAGCTTTCCGACAATTATCTACGCTATACCCCCTTTTTTAATGTAACTTCACCGGTCTAATAGGACTAGTAGTTTACCCGTAATGACCTGTCGAAAAACAGGATATTTTTTGAAAAAAATTAAAAAAAAAGTTTGATTTTTTTTCTTTCACATTCTTCCACCCATTATTACTAACATTTTATGGGAAAAAAATTTGGCCTGCGGCGCTATATCACTGGTTATTTTATGGAAAACCAAATTTTAAGAATTTTCGTCACTGAGTTTTAATGTAATAACTCCGAAATTATTATATGTATGAACATAAGTTATAGCTCGTTTTGTAGCTAAGACTATGGTAATTAATTCGTTCTCTGACTATTTTCCTGTAGCTCTTATCAATTTTCAACCAATTTAGTTTAAATACATTTTTTTTGTATTTTAAATGAATTTCGGTTTTGGACCGCCCATTGCGGGTAAACTGCTAGTTCTACGGAAAAATTGAGTTAATAATTTATCATTTATTTTATTTTATTTTATTTAGGTAACGATATCGAATTGTGGTTTGCTTATCCCGGTGATTGTATATTTCTGTGAAGATCTTATACCGTGTGGTGAGATACAGGGCAACCAGCTCTAGTTCACCCACGGTTATGCTCTTAAACGTAGACAAACTATTTACATATTAATAAATGTCGCTATATTTTGAATTGTAATACCCATCTATGTTTGTATGTGCACTAAAAATGACTGAATAAAAAATCTATCTATCTATCTATCCTATCTCTTACCATATTTCTATAAAATGCGAAAAACCGCGAAGAGGGACCTTTTCGGGGGGGCAGGGGGGGTTGCGGCAATATTTTGATAGGCAACCCTAGTGCGATGTAATACCCTATTGGTAAGCTATCATTTACACCACATTTCGATCAAAAAACAGATACGTCATAAATTAAGCAGCGGGCTCTTGGACTATAAATCGCTTTCATCCGGCGCTCAACCTTCTGCGCGAACCATTTGCCTGATGTTAATTTTACATTTTCGATCATACTACGGAGATTCTAAAACAAAGGTATTCGAAGATAGATGCGAGAAAGTGCTGAGAATGTTGAAATTATTTGACAAATATATATCGGCGATCTGAGTGAAAAGAATCGTAGAGTGTGTATGACAAATTGCATGAGAGTATACGGCAGCAAGAAGTGTGTTTAAAGATTTGAAAGTCTGGCGGTATGTTCGCTCTGCCTACCCCGTAAGCGATGCGACGTGAAGGGATAGAATATAATATTCAAATTCCAAATTCAAATTCAATTTTTTTTATTGGGTATAAAATTACAAATTGTAAAGAAAAACAAATGAAACTACAACTCAATATAACACAAAAAAACTACTCTCCAAAATTGAGCAGAGCTCGTGCTTTGGAGAGGAACAAAACATAAGAGCTTATAACAATTAGTTTATCTATGCATATATGTATGTATCATTACCAATTAAGAGAAAGCATTAAAGAAATGTACAAAAGAAATAATATGAAATAGTCAATAGACTGGTGTCATTAGATGAAATAGGTACTTTATTTTTATCTAATCGTATACAACAAAAAAGAATATATTCTTCATAATTCTCTTAGGAGAAAACACCTGTGGTCGTAATAAATTCATCAACGGTTAATTCTTCCATATATTCAGCCTCGCTCCATGTTACTGAATTCCCGATATTTACTAGAAATGCTTTATTATTATGCGGCCGCTTCACGCTCGGCGACCCTCCACAAGTTTTGTGTGAATGAGTAAAAGGACGTACGGACGAGGTGATTGTCTTGAACTGTATACGTAACCGACGGTTAACGCCTTTTTACTCATTCGCGCGGGACTCGTGGAAGGTCGGACAGCATGTGGATGAGGCATTACAATAATATTATATCCGTGATGAAGGTATCTCACATAATGAGTTTCTTCGTGCGATTCAACATTCCGAAGATTCCGAAGAGGTTACTGCCGCCCGAGGCGACAGCTACATCCGCTGCCCCCTTATATAAATAAATAAATAAATAAATTTTTATTATACAGAAAAACACACATATATACAAATTACAAATAGGTCACTCCACTAGGCAATGCCTCTCTCGGAGTGACTAAAACCAACAATAAAAGTATACATAAACAATCATTAATCATCATATAGACGTATAATACAAAATGCTCGATTTACGGGAATTCTAAAGAACTTCGAAGCTGGAGTGGCATCTCCGCGCTACGTACGCCACTGAGTTGTTTAATATGTATGATTCTATAAGAAAAATGTAACAGTTTATATTTTTTGTGAATTATTGGCCAAAATGATCATTATCTTTATTTATTACCTACTTAGTCTACGATGATACATGGTGGAAATTAATATGAAAAAATGTAAAACCAGGTGCGGTGCATATACATTATACAGATATAAGTACCTTACATTTTTATACCATTCACAGAATGTCATATTTGGAATTTTTTCGTCATCATAGGCATTATTTTAATTTATTTATTAGTAAATAAATACAAATACAAAAAAAATGTTATTCACATGACGAATTTAATTGAAAGAACAAAGAAAATATATCCATGGCATATTAAAGTACTAGCTGTATTACCCGTGCTTCGCAACGGCGCTAGTCTGCAATTATTATAACTTGTCTCATTTTTCCGTACAATGACTATGTAGACAACTGCCAAGTTACAATAAACGCACTTTACCCACTGCACCGAATATTCGATCAACCTATCAAAATATAATCCTGCACTATTTATGTCATTTAATTGCATTTTACGATCTAACCAAATACCGTCTCAATTTACTTAATTAATTTTACGCCATCTATGTTTGAGTCGCAAAAGTTTTATTTCAAACCCGTATTAGGGCCCGGTCGCTAGGCAACGTCGCAACATATAAGTAGATTATGGAATAAAGGATATTGATACCCATTGGTATTATTTATAATCTTGTTTGAGTGATCATTAATTAATTAATTGGTTAAGTATAGTATTCCTTGACTTGATATTTAAATTAATTATGTGGGTTTTTATATTGATGTTTCTATTACGAGATTGACTGGCGACTGACATTCATATGTAAACATATGACAGATAGTGCAAAAATATGGTGTTTTCGCGGAGAAAAAACTATAGACATTTATTTCTCCATCATACTTTACGTATTTGGGGGCGCTGAATCCGAATTTGAACTTTGCCACCTGGTAAATGTGATGCGTTCTGAGATATCTCAGAAAGAAATAGAAAAAATGACTGATAATTCAAAAAGTATTCATTTTAGAGAAAAGAAGCTGAGGACAAGAATAAACTTCACCAAATTTCCTACAAAATGACATATAAATCTTTTTTGTTGCACAAACCGTTCAGGCTTCAGAGCGAGCTAAAATAGGGGCGTAATATTCACCCTGCAGCACAAACTATATTTGTTTGTAATTTTGCTCCCATAACTCAGGATTTGCACACTTTTAAGCAAAAATATCTAGCACAAAACTAAAGTTCATTATTTTTTCTTTAATTTATGCTTACATTGTTTCGTCGACAGGTGAACGGTCTAGGCGCTAGAGCGCATTGAAGTTCAGTATAGTACATTAGAAGCAGTTTTGACCATTATTTAAACTAATATATAACGATCAAAAAATACTTAATTGTACTAAATGCACTCTAAAATACAAGGACAAAGGCTGTAATATTTATATTTTAAGGTTTGCCACCACTAAATAGTGCTGCGTTGATAGAAATATCAGAATAACTCAGAAACAATAGTTATTACCTTGTTTTTTGTTCAAATATTGAAAATAAAAAACGTTTATAGAAATTATTGTAACAAAAAAGAGAACTACATTGAATTATCTATAAATTATGCATACAACATTTTTTAATCGGATGAACCATTCAAGAGCCAGAGCGCATTCAAATTTAACCAAAATTGAAAAACGTCCAAATCATGTACTTTCTATTATTTCCCGCCTACAACTAAGAAGGTAGGCACTTTTAATACATATAAAATTTGTTGTAGTATATCAGAGAGATATATACGATATATATATATATATATATATACATCCTACTTACTTTACGGCGTCCGTACATTGCGAAATATACGCCTTTAGAGCGTCCAGTACAATACGGCGTCCGTATACGGACGCTCTAAGGTAATCAATGTTATTTCTTGCCAGGCAGCTGACGTCATCACAGGGAATCAATATCAGCAAAAAAAAATTTGACGCCACAAAGTAACCTGCACGTACTTTTTCGTATATCATTGTATATTTTATGTTTTGAGCGTTGTGGGATAGGGGCGCTCTGTCTATATACTGTTCGTATATTTCACTTACATTCCGCCGATGATCGGGCGTCCGCTGTGAATATTTTTTTACGTGCAGCCGATGTTACGGCGTCCTCGAGCTGGCAACCTCGCAATTCTAAATTAATAGTAAAATCACAATTAGGATTTTGAAATGTTATTTGCGTTATGGACTACACATATCTGTAGAATAATAATGCACAATAGGTGTAGGTACCTACCTACTTACGAACATCTGGAGATAATATGCGGCTCGGCACGTAACATTTTTGTGTAATATTGGAAAGAATTTTAAGTAATACAATAGTCGCATTTATTGAAAAAATAGTATAATTATTTATTGATTAACTCTTTACGTGCTAAGCTTTTATGGGCTATTCGCTAAATGCCGATCTATCTCCTCACACCACGTCCCTTGCAGGGTAGGCAGAGAGGACAGGGCGCCAGACCACTCTATTGCCCTCCACACACTCCTCGCTTCCATCACATAGGGTAGGCAGAGAGGACAGGGCGCCAGACCACTCTATTGTCCTCCACACACTCCTCGCTTCCATCACATAGGGTAGGCAGAGAGGACAGGGCGCCAGACCACTCTATTGTCCTCCACACACTCCTCGCTTCCATCACATAGGGTAGGCAGAGAGGACAGGGCGCCAGACCACTCTATTGTCCTCCACAAACTCCTTGCTTCCATCACATAGGGTAGGTAGAGAGGACAGGGCGCCAGACCACTCTATTGTCCTCCACACACTCCTCGCTTCCATCACATAGGGTAGGCAGAGAGGACAGGGCGCCAGACCACTCTATTGTCCTCCACACACTCCTTGCTTCCATCACATAGGGTAGGCAGAGAGGACAGGGCGCCAGACCACTCTATTGTCCTCCACACACTCCTTGCTTCCATCACATAGGGTAGGCAGAGAGGACAGGGCGCCAGACCACTCGATTGTCCTCCACACACTCCTCGCTTCCATCACATAGGGTAGGCAGAGAGGACAGGGCGCCAGACCACTATTCATTCGTCCACACACTTCTTGCTTCCATCACGTAGGGTAGGCAGGGAGGACAGAGCGCCAGACTGTCTTATCTCCACACACACTTCTTGCTCCCGTCACACTGGTGCAATTTGACATACACCTTTACTTTACTTTTAATGAAGAGCTTAAAACCATTTCCAGATTTCCCAAAATTTATCACGCTACACCGTCTTTTTAGATATAATTTTCTGGCCTGTTATGGATATCAAAGGATTAATTAGGTCAGATGCACGGGGCCATAAATAGAAGCATTGTGCTTGAAATATCAGTATTTAAAAAAATTCTTACGATATTGCATTTAGGATGTAGGTAGGTATTCATAATTACCTACCTATGTTTGCACTTTTATGTACAGATTTTAATTATTGATTAGAGGTATTATATTTTTTTCCTAAATTAAATGCTAAGCTAAATAATTTACTTACTATTTTTTGAATTGCAGACCTACATCGTTTAGAAAAGTATCTGTGTTATCTTTTGAAATATTGTGCGAATGGGAATCAAATAATATAAGCGTATTTTATATATTTTTTACACGCTTTTATTACACGCTTTTATTATATTTGGCACGGACTTTGGTACGTCTATATGGATCGATGCAAATTTTAATAACTTCCTAACTACTTAGAGAGCCGAAACTTTGCAACCGTACGTAAACTGGCTTACACTACATTTCATAAAAAATTGGATCATCCTTCTCCAGAGACAAAAAAGTTGAAAGGCGTTTCAGGGCATCCGAGGGTCCTGAGAGGTCATGTGTGGTATCGTATGAAAGGGCGTTAGAAAAGTAAGTCATATTTTGTCCAGCTCGACCAATCGGTAGACACTGAGGGATCGAGAGGATCCAGTCACCGCACGGTACCGTGTTTGGTATCCTATGAAAGGGCGTTGGAAAAGAAATCCAGATCGTGAGTCATATTTTGTCCAGCTCGACCAATCGGGAGACACCGAGAGGTCGAGAGGATCCAGTCACCACATAGCGCCGTGTTTGGTATCGTATGAAAGGGCGTTGGGAAAGAAATCCAGATCGTTAGTCATATTTTATGCAGCACAAGCCATCGGGAAACAACGAGGGAAATACAGTATCATCTAAGCAATTAAAGCTAAATAGCCAACTATACTCTACGACGGAATTGGCGAATTAAAAGTACCTACGAGTACATTGTAAAATATACATATATTATATCTTTTCTTCGTTTTTCCCTAGTGTTCTGTGTGTATTTTGACAATGTTGTTGACTCGGGTTGACTGTAAGATATTGCGTTATCAATAAGTCCGCCTTTTGGCACACAAGATTGTCTTATTTTTTTGTAATCATTGTAATCATTTTGGTCAATAAAGATTTATTTATTTATTAATGTTGTCAAGCTTTCGGCTCTCTTGCTTGATGAGCCATGTTCAGGACTAATGTGACTGTAATGAATGCCTAAAACTAAAAAGGATAACATAAAAAAACTTTTAAAAGAACACGCTTACATATATTCAATGTGCTCTAAAAAGAATAAAATAATTTGAAAAAAAAGCGTGGGGCTTCCTGTATTCCCTTAATTGCTCATTCTTCTGCAAAATAACGTCAAATAATTATATGCTTCCTGTATAATACCATTCTTCCCCATAAGAAGCCCCACGCTTTTTTTTTCAAATTATTTTATTCTTTTTAGAGCACATTGAACATAAGCGTGTTCTTTTAAAAAGTTTTATATATATATATTTTTTTTTTGTTATTGTAAATACTGTATACTTACATTACTTACCTATTTTATCTTCAATCAAAATAATATTTATAAAGCGTAAAAAAACTGTTATAATAATATTCAGAGATTAGAAAAATGATCACACATTATAATCATTTAATTTCGTCAAATTGTCTGCTTCTGGCTTATGACTACATTTAATAAATTTAAAGTAGATATAATTGTTTTCATTATTTATTTATGGAAGGGAAACAGTCAAATCATACAAACGAGTAGTTATCTAGGTCATTTTACTCACAATATGTCCGCCTTTGAGAATCTGGTCTACATGGTTAAGCCATGTGGTTCTTCCTGCCTGCACCTCTTCATTCTCCCAGGTATATTTCATTTGTTATCCTTTCATCATTCATTCTCTCTACATGTCCCAACCGTCTCAACTTATTCACTTTCGTTCTAGTCACATTAGTTTTACATTCACTCAACTCTCTAATATAATATAATACATATTTTAATTTCTTATCTCTCCACAAATTTTCTCAGCGATCGATATGTTACGTTATGATATGTTAATTTATACCTACTATAATCAAAAATTAATATCAACATATTGCCTTATTAGTCTTTTCAATTTCACTCTTTCAACTTTCAATATCTGTTTTCAAGTGTCCTGTATAAAGGGGGAAATCTAAATACAAAACCCAAAAAACATATCAGAGCAATATAAAGTTCAACACCCGTTCCGGATGTCTTCATTTACAGGTGTATTACAACTGTATGAACGATGACAGAATAACAAAGAAAAAATATCTACCTGGGTGAATGAAGAGGTGTAAGGAAATACGGCCGTCCAAGAACCACGTGGCTTGGCCATGTTGACCAGATTCTCAAGGACGGATGTGTTCTGAGTAAAAGGAATCGTAGAATGTGTGTGACGAATTGCATGAATGTGACGGAAGCACGAAGTGTTTGTAAGGATAGGAGAGATCGTCGCCGTCTATTCTCTCTGCCTACACCGCAAGGGGATAGAATTTCTCCGTATTAAAAAAGCCGAAATAATTGTGATACATACTCGTATTATTAATACAATAATACATTCATCTGTGGGCATAAAACACTTCTCAAGGTTAGAACTATTATTCCATAGAAACAAAGTTCTAAAATTTATGACATATTATCTTTTATCTTTAAAATACCAAGGGTTAAAATATTCAATTGCATTGTAATGCATGGTCCAGATGATTTTTTAATTGTGTATAGTAAGAATAAGTATTTTGCGAAGCAATACCGTTATAAAAAACAGCTTTAAAATCTTGGTTTGTGTTATACTCATTGGCATGGACAATACAATGACTTTCAAATTGTAAACAATGTCCTTTGTTACATAATGAGAACAATAAACATATTATCAATGAAAAGAACTGAATATTTTTTTCTATGTAACAACAAACAGAACTATTTTTACCTACTCAGTATATTATCCTAGTTATGGGGTAACCAGTAAATGCTGCCCGTGTATAATTCACACAAAATTCTGCAAACTTTTGCATGATATTCGAAATGGGTGGCGAATCTCATTGTTGAAAAATATTGTGGTAGGTAGGTACATAGGTACAAAATTAGGATTTTCAAAGTACATATTAAATAGGGATTATCTGATAATTCCAATTTATATTATAAAAATATCTATCTGTCTAGTCTATCTATCCACTCACGCGACGTCCCTTGCGGGACGCCAGACCACCCACTCCATGTGCTTGCTTCCGTCACATTCATCCAATTTTACATACAGGCTCTTCGATATCTCTTACTCAAAACGAGTCTGTCCTTGAGGATCTGGTCGATTTGGTGGGGACAGATAATATTAATTGCTATTTTGTTTAATATGTTAAACCTATGCCCATATTTGTACCTATCTATAATATAGAAGTTACATAGCTAAAAATATGCAAAAATGATACGAGTGATACATCTCTTTATTGGGTACGTGTCACGAATTGTGGATCTCTATCATTATTAGGTATCTAATCATTTACATATTTATTCAGTGATCTATATTGTTGTAGTTATAAGATGATTAGACAAAATATGAGACTCAACTTGTAGCCTCTTCGCCGATGACACAAAATTCTTGGCAAACCCATTGATACACTCTCATACACTACAGGATGACTTGAGCAGAGTTTTAGATTGGACGAAAGAATGGCTCATAAATTTGAACATTGTACACAAGTGTCGTGTACTTCACATGGGAAGGAACAACCCGCTCAATACATATACCTTGGGAAACGTGACCTTAAAAAGTGTTGAGAAGCAAAAGGATCTTGGTGTGGTTATGAGTAGTGATTTTAAATGGGTGGAGCACATCATCAGTGTAGTCATGAGAGCAAATAATATAATAATAATAATAATTGGATAATTTGCTAAAGCGCAGTTTTCGCGAATTATCGCCTCAAGTGCGCTGAACTACCTTAAGACTAAAGCATTATTGACTAATAGTAATTATTGAGATGTCTGCGTGGAATAACATAATCTAAACAAGTGAGTCTTTAAGGCTAATTTAAACTTATGAAAATCATCTATGTTTCTTACATCTATTGCTAACTTATTCCAAGCTGCAGGGCCGGCAAATGAGAAAGCCCGTTCTCCCAAGCAAGTGAATCGCGTTTTATCTGGTTCGATTAACTTTTTAACAGCGGACGTTCTTGCTGACCGAAGAGTGGACTGTCTGGCATTTGGTTGCACAAAGCAGCAGAGCTCAGATACACTACTGTACCTGATTAAGAAGGCATTTTATTTAACGAACTCAACACTATTGCTCAAGATTTACCGAACATATGTCAGACAAATCCTCAAATATGCCTTCCAGATTTAGAACCCTTATTTCTTGAAAGATATTGATTTGTTGGAAAGAATGCAGAGACGAGCCACCAAAATACCTAGATAACTGAGAAACCTGGAATATGAGGACCGGCTGAATAAGCTCTGTATGAACAAGGTGTTGCACAACCATATTATTCCTGTGAGATTCTACCAGCTATGTTTACCATGAACTCTAATGTGCACCTGAGAGGACACCATATGAAACTGACAACAAGATTCACATCCAACCCACGGAATCACTTCTTGATCAATAGAGCTGTCAGTGCTTGGAATCAGTTGCCAGAGTCAGTGGTACTTGCTCCTACCACCAACACCTTCAAAATTATATAAGACGGTAGTAAGACCTGCCATGGTCTACGGGGCGGAACGCTGCTCCCTGATACGCAAGGAAGAGCAGTTACTCCATACCACCGAGATGAGAATACTGCGCTGGTCACTCGGGGTAACTAGATTAGATAAAATTCGTAAAAAACACATTAGAGGAACTATGAAAGTTGCCACGTGCAGAGAAAGGACGAGGATTCCGCTCTGAGGAGGGCAACGAACATGGGAAGGACCAAGGAATTCCGAAGAAGTCCCTCGAGGAGACCATCAGAGGGGACATGGGGCACCTGGAGCTTACTCCAGAAGACTGCCTCGATCAGGGCGGATGGAGAGAGAGGATCCGAGCCGCCGACCCCAAATAAATTGAATATGGTGTGGAGAAGAAGATTATTTATCCTGACAACTTTCATCATGTTGTCTGTCATACGTTTCTGTACCACGTTGGATCAGCCTTATCGAAAGACAAAAAAGATGTAAAGGGTTTCAAAGGGATCCAAGGGTCGTGTGGTGTCACGTGTGGTATATCGTATGAAAGAGCGTTGGAAAAGAAATCCAGATCGTAAGTCAAATCCGGATTTTGTCATGAAGCCTAACATAAAAGCATCTCGCCAGAAATATCTGTATTTAAAACTCGGCACTTGTTTGCACTTTTATGGACATATTTAAATTATTATTTAGCGATCACTTATTATGATGATTGAATCATTGATTAATGATGATCGTCAGTTATTATTGATTTTAAGAAGTCACTCGCATAGAAGGGAAAGGTTTTATCGAAAAACGATTGAATAATAATGTTGTTTTGTGTGCAGTACCTGTGTATTACTTTCTCATTTTTGTCTTATTGAGAAATAAAAAAATAAATATTTTTTAGTCAAACCTAATGAAGAGTTACAAAACAATACAATAGTAGTGAACGTATTGCAAAAGCTTTTCTGTCTACCTTTAATCAAAGTAGTATTTAAAATTTAATACAAAATCAACTATACTATAAGAATAGGTATTTCGCGTTTAGAGAAATGTGCACACTTTTATTTTAAAAATTAACCTCGTCAAATTATATATTATTATATTCAATATATAATCCGTCTATATTCAATAATTTATACTGATTTGCATGTATAGTTTAATATAGAAAGGATTAAAGGAAGCAGTCACATCATACAATTTGAGTACCTACTACCTACCTACTGTAGTTTTGGGAGATGGGTAGGTAAAAATATAGGTAAGTATAAACAAAAGCTCAATATTATCTGGCCCCATCACGTTAACTAGATCCTCAAGGATAGACATGTTTTGAGTAAAAGAAATCGTAGAATATGTATGACGAATTACATAAATGTGACGGAAGCAAGAAAGGTGTGTAATAATAGGAAAGTCTGGTGATCTGTTCTCTCTGCCTACCACGCAAGGGATGCGGCGTGAGGGAATAGAATAGTAGAAGATTATTGTTTTCTAAAAATGGTGTACCAATCATCTAGTCTAAATAAAATTCTCTATATTTTTAAATCCTATTTGTATTCATTATTTCATGCACTATTAGTCTCGTATTATGGTATAAACAAAAGATCAGAATGTCATCTGGCCCCAAATAGATAAAAAAAAATATGCGTACACGCTGAAGAATTATTGAGTAGGTAACTATTATTATTGACCAGCGCCAGCGAGGGCGCGCTTTTGTTCTTCCCGTGACCATCTTGACAAAAATAGTAAATTCCATTTGTTTAGGTAGCCATCTGAACCAAATTCAATGGAATGCATTGGCAACGTCGCCGGACGCTCTATTATTGAATGAATGTATTTTCGCGTATATAGATGGACGCCTCAAAGTATATCCTTTAAAAGGACGCCGTAAGGGTGGATTGTGGAAAAAATACCCACCGGACGCCCTATTGCGGTTTCTAAGTACGGACGCCACATTGATAGTAAGATGTAAATATATATATATATATATATATATATATATATATATAGCCATACGATATATATATATAGAGTGCATTTAGCACAATTAAGTATTTTTTGATCGTTATATATTAGTTTAAATAATGGTCAAAACTGCTTCTAATGTACTATACTGAACTTCAATGCGCTCTAGCGCCTAGACCGTTCACCTGTCGACGAAACAATGTAAGCATAAATTAAAGAAAAAATAATGAACTTTATTTTTGTGCTAGATATTTTTGCTTAAAAGTGTGCAAATCCTGAGTTATGGGAGCAAAATTACAAACAAATATAGTTTGTGCTGTAGGGTGAATATTACGCCCCTATTTTAGCTCGCTCTGAAGCCTGAACGGTTTGTGCCACAAAAAAGATTTATATGTCATTTTGTAGGAAATTTGGTGAAGTTTATTCTTGTCCTCAGCTTCTTTTCTCTAAAATGAATACTTTTTGAATTATCAGTCAAAGTCTGTAAATAAAGCATTTTTTCTATTTCTTTCTGAGATATCTCAGAACGCATCACATTTACCAGGTGGCAAAGTTCAAATTCGGATTCAGCGCCCCCAAATACGTAAAGAATGATGGAGAAATAAATGTCTATAGTTTTTTCCTAGAAATGCCACCCAATTTCCTCTGATTACTGTACTAAGAGTAAATACAAAGAAAAGATATTTTATTATTAATCATTATTATGCTGTTTATTGTAACAGATAGAACAATACATCATAATAGACCCGATGTAGTTTTACATAACAAGCAAACTAAAATCACTTATTTAATTGACATCGCTGTACCAAATACATTTAATATTCAAACAACTGTCGCGGAAAAAAATCGTAAATATACAGAATTAGCAGCTGAAATAAAAACATATTTGGCATTCTAGGTCGGTATATATATTATATAATCCCATTAGTATTATCAGCTACAGGTATAATACCAAAATCGCTAATAAACAATTTAAAAAAAATAGATTTACCGGAAAATTTATACATAAAAATGCAAAAATCGGTCATTATTAATACTTGCAATATTGTAAGACGATTCCTAAATACTGATATTTCAGGCAAAATGCTTGTATTTTAGGCCCCGCGCATCTGAGCCTAATCCTGTGATATCCGTGATATCTGGATAGGTGAATTTTTCCCAGTATTAGGCTGATGAGTTTATATGTGAATCATGAATGATAATATGTAGAGTGTAGACTCTTCTGGCTGATAATACTGAGAAGTGTGTTGGCAAAGTCATGCCTCCGCGTATATTAATTAATAATATATATTATTGTTATATCGATGACTATACGACAGAAAAAGTACTACTGTAACCTGTCAAAAATGACGCGGTTTGCGGGACGCGTATTTACGTTTCCGTGTTCAATAGGAGTACAGTAAGTAAGTATGTTCAATAGGATTCAGTACTGCCTCGAAACCCATACGGGTTTGTAACGCTAAAACCCTTTCCAAATCCGTATTCAATTCGAGGCAAGAGTCCTCCACTCGTAGTAATGGTCATTTTTATGCATGTTTTTTTTAAGATTAAGTATGTATATAAATAACGTATTTTTTTATATACATATTAAAACCATTAAGTGATGATATGTTTACAATATTATGTCATAATAATGAGATATTTAAAATTATTGAAAATCGCTGTTTCGTGAGTGGAATTTCCACTTTGGCCGATTTCGGAGGCAAAAGTTTTTTTTAGGATTCACAAAATAGTAACAAAAAACGTTAATATTATGTGCTAGAAGAAACTCGTAGTATTTAAATGAGTGGATTTTTTATGTATATACCATTTAAAAAAAAAAAATTGTTGAAACATCACTTCAAATGGGGAAAAGCACTAGGCGACATGCCAAAAATGAGTGTCTTTTCAGCTTTACACTGTTATTATTTATACTATTAATTATTTTTTAAGCGACTAATTATGGATGAACATGCACACAAAAATAATCATTCTACATAATGAAATCATTTTATAAGCAATAATTGAACGAATAAGATAATAATTTAATGTTTACTTTAGTAGGAGACATAGCAAAAATCGATATAGATAAAGAATTATGAAATTTCTGAAATAATAATGACATACTTATACAAAGTTAATGTTTTTTGGCAGGAGGCTCATTATCATTAATATTTGAGTGAGATGCAAGCGGCGAAGTTTACGCGCGAATTTACGGCTGCGTTCTATGCCTCGAATTGAATACGTATTTGGAAGAACAGTTTGCGTAACAAACCCGAGCGCGACTGGAGGACGCTTGCCTCGAATTGAATACGGATTTGGAAAGGGTTTTAGCGTTACAAACCCGTATGGGTTTCGAGGCAGTACTGCCTCCTACTGAACACGGAAACGTAAATACGCTTGCGGGACAGGCAGAGAGAACAGATCGCCAGACTTCCCTATCCTTACACGTATAATTATTGTACGTACATTCTCATGGTTAATAAAATTTTTATTGAAGACAGTATTTTATGTTCTACTTAATAATATCAATACATACCTAACTACTACAATATTTACCAATTCACTTTATGAATACCGCCGAATACAGCTGATACCCGGTTTCGACGAGAATTATTAAATAAATAAATAAAAACCATGCAGCGTTACAAAACAATACAATTATATGTAGGTTATTACACTATACAAACATTATACAAACTATATGTAGGTATTGCAGGCAGTAAAAGAATTTAATATTGTTGAACAATGTGCATAGGTATTAGTTTATGTTTGGTAAGTGTAAAAAGCCTTTTATCTAAACAGATCAAATACTCAGAATGAGTATTGGAAACAGAGATGAGTGGAAGGAAATGGAAGAGGCCTACGTCCAGCAGTGGAGGGAGGAAGGCTGAGGAAGAAGAAGAAGAAGAATACTCAGAATGGAGAACAAAGGTTGAACAATAATTGAATATATCAATACCGATACAAGTACCCCTACCACAACTAATTGTTATCATATGACGTACGGTAATAAAAACTGCATTCTATTAGTACGAGTACACTCCAATATAACATAAATTACTATAGGCCTTTTATAGTGATTCATATGACAGAATTTTTGACAGATAGTTCCTGCAGCACGGAATACAGGGCTATACATTGCTATGTGAAAATTCACTAGGCTTTGTGTAGATTCTTGCCCAATCCCACCAACTTTCACCTTTTTAAGTTAGGTACTACCCAAGTTTATGGTGTACATTTCTATTCTATTTTCCTTAGATATTTATATTCTTGTGTTCAGTTCACTCAGAGAGAGAGAGAGAGAGAGAGAGAGAAAGTAGATACATACCAAACTTGTAAGTGTCTTTTAGACAGCATCATCAAATGAAGACTTCTTTTTCGTTATCCAAATATTACTAACCTGGAACAAAAGAAAGAGAATTTCGTTAAATTAGGTAGTTTATGCATTTTTACGAGTTAGGTTTAGTTTTCTTCTAAGTTGTTATGGCGTGGACTTTGTATCTGTAGGTATATGAGCACTGAGTAGCTACTACCAACATTGTTTATTTAATTGATTGATGAAGTAAGTAGGCACCTCTAATACTATGAGCTGTTGTTGCTTACAAAGTTGATGTATGGAGTGAGATGATAAGGAATTTTATTTGGGGCAGAAATTGAAACACGTGCTTTGATTTTGTATTAATCTACCACTCAAACAAATTGAACAGAAATCGATCGAACCTTTTAATTAGAAATGTAATAAAGATGATAATATTAAGAAATTGTTTGTATCACACCACACCACTTCGCCATTTAGGGTTAATTACTAAAATAAAACATGGAGATCAAGAGGCCTTTCGCCCAAGTGATAATAATATAGCATTGTGTCATGACTAACACTCCGCCATAGTAATAATATAGGTGAATATATTGAAGGTCCCTCCTCACACCCGAATAACACAGGCGCCAGTTAGGCGCCTTTTTATTCGCACTTACAGCCCAAAGTTACTCAGACGGCCCCAGGGTTAGCCGGAAGGGCACCCCCCAGCAACGCCGTCCGGAATGACACCTTCAATATCCCTGCTACAAGGATGATAACAAATAATGAGCTACATTACATAATAACTTAGACTAATTTCAAAACTATTCGACCGACCCAGGGGCAGCAAAAATAAAGGACCCTGAGGACTTGACTAAAAAGACTGGTTTCAATGCCGTGGCGCCAGGCGCCACAGCCCGGCGATTGTGTGGATCAAAACAAACAAACCTCCCCGCATGGGACAAATAAAATAAACCCAAAAAAATATAGGTGGATAGTCTTCAACCATCCATTGCAAATAGTGTGAGTTAAGAAAACTACAGCATTCATCTAAAAGCGCTCTCCAAATATCCCCAGCCGTCGCATTGTCTAGTCCATTTGCAATCAAGATAATAATATTTAGAAGAATCTGTTAATTGCCGCTTAGTCCTCTAACGTTCCTAAAAAAACAGGGAGGTCCCGTCATCAGAGTGAGCTAATTAATATATAAGAACAAAAAAATACAGGATATTTTCAGACTCCAATCAGGGAAACAGGTACCTATCAACATCACATCTTTTACAACGAATACTGTATGTATTTTTTTAAAAAAGACTTTATTTTTTACCTTATTTTCTTACCTTTGCGTGTAGAAAATAAAACACATATATTATCTTCATATAATAATATGGTATTTTCAAAGAATGAAAGAGTGATGACTTAAGATTGGCGCCAGTGAAAGAACCATTACCCTTTTGTCCGTCCAACATGTTCATTGCTAGTCCTATTATATTGAGACCCATTATAGTGGGCGACAATAGAAGGTTAATGCGCCCCTGGAGGGTAAGGCATCTTGGGACTTGGAAGTATAGATTTAGAGTAAATAGATTTTGAGAAGAAGGATAATAATTTACTTGTATGCCTATAATAAAAGGAACCTCCTCAAATGTCTTTAACTCTTTATATTATCATCTTAAAATATTGTGTAGGTACTCTTCTTTATTAAAGTAATATCTACTTTACTATCTCATTTTAAAAATAATTCAATAATACACATGTCTCTTTTAAAAGAAAAAAGTAATGTGCATTTAATACATTAATGAAAAACGCAGAGGGTGAATACTTTAATCACATACAGTCCATATGTCGTTTTCTTGTATCTATTGCTATTTGCTTGATGTGTAATGTCTTGGAGTGTTAGATACAAAAACCAAAAATATTTGGACCACAAAGTCCTTTAAAAAAAAGAAAAAACACAGAGGTTTACAATATTACCAAGTGACTAAAATTGTTAAGTAAATAGGTTTTAAAAACAATCAATGAGCAAATTCAATGTATTAGTAATTATGTGCGAAAAACAATGTTTATAGTACATGACAGTGTATCTTGTGTAAATGATTGCTACGTGATTAGGATAGATAGATAAATTGATATTTTGTCATAAAATACATCTACTCGTTTATTTGTAAAAAGCTCATAAAACAGCGCTCAAATCTCTCTTATTTACTCCTAGACACGTCCATAATATAACACTGAAGACTGAACGTTTGTATAAAGAAAAAGTTATCCGATAATGGTGAAAGTAAAATGATTAAGCTAATGTATGGTTTAGTAAGATGGAAAATGTTGTAATTGTTTAGTATAGCATTGGAAGTTATGTAAGTATTATTATTAAATGCAGACAGAAGAGCCTTGCATTAGAGCAGCCTGTGATGAGAACTTAGTGATTGATAGTTTGTTATCAACAAAGCTCTATTTGCAACTGAAAGTTTATGAAAACTATATTATGACTAGTAGTAGTGTACCTTGTTTAGCGTTTATTCTAGTTTGAAGGTTTGAACAAGATATCTACTCGTATAATATACGGCTCACATTAGTTTATTATTATTATACTCTTAATATTCCGCGTCAGAACATATAGTACCTAGTGGCCTAGTGCTTTAACGCACGATGTCTATCGGCAATTGAAAAGGTTATGTATATTATCCGGATCTGTAAAGGCAGGTGAGCCAAAGTAGAATGCCGGCCAGTTGGATATGAAGATTCCATGCAGGGGAAGCTGCAGGTAGCACCAAGAATAGCGGAGAATAGGGCACATGGAATGGTTTGGTGAAGGATTTTCGTTCATGCATTTCACGATAGTCAACACTGAGAAACCGACCAACACTGAGAAGACAAAAAGGATTCACTATTAGTAGGTACTCTAAATAGATCTGTTCAGATGGATTATATAGTATTTAACTAGTGTATGTCATGGATTTGAATAATTATATTATTTTTGTAACTATTATGTCCTGAGGCCGAACATAATATTCTAAGAGACATTACTTGCATACGAAAGTTCTACTTATTTGCTGTATTATTACAATCGCTTCTGTAATCTGCACGGTGCCCACAAATATACGAGTATACACATTATGACATTACACATAGAATAACTGCTAACACCACTAGTAGTAGGTACACTGGTACACTCAACACACTACTATACAGAGTGTCCCGTAAGTCAACGATATTCCGTGGAGGGGTTATAGACCAACTCATAACGGACCAGAAAATCGAAACATAACTTTAGTAAAAATCGTTCGTTCTCGAGATATCGACACTTCTGTTAAGAAACATGTATTTTTTGTGAAATAATGATTATTTTTAGAGAATTTTCACTAGATTCTACTCTGGTCTTTTGGAGGAGGGGTATAACACCAAACGAGCATGGAAAGACGAGTGGAATTCCCAGAACCCCGACCACAGAAAACTCGTGCGAGACCCCACGGTGAGACAGCCCGGTTTCGGTCTGCCTCGCAGATTATAGACAACCCTAAATCGAATTCCAACCGGACATGGAAGATGTGGACACCTCCTCCACAGGTGGGGAAAGAGGGAACATCCTTACTGCGAGTGTGGCGAGATCGAGTCGATTGATCACATCGTGGGGCACTGTCCTAACAAGAAGTTCCAAGGGGATTTTGGGGAAATCCATGAGGTGACGTCAAGGGCAATAGAATATTTGAGAAATATTGACGCGGAGCTTTGACTCTCAGATACACTGTACAATGGTCGTTCACATACGAGACAAGAAGAAGAGAAAACTAGATTCTAAGGAAAAGGCCACAAATTAGGATCTTTATCGAAAGCTTATATATTATTGACTATGATTTTTAGTTTATTTTGTCAAAATCGAGTCAGTAGTTTGTGAGTTATTGTCAAAAAAAACCAAATGAGAAATTTTCATACTCCTTAATTTTCAAAAGGCCATAACTCCAAAACGGTTCATTTTTGAACATACATTCATAATACTTTTTTTTCATATTTTTTGATCCTCTATCACTTCTCCTAATATTGGACATAAATAACCTATGACCCTGCATTTTTTTTTATAATGAGCTCCTTTTGAAGTCAAACAGGAATATCTTTTTTTTTCTAAAGAGAACTATATCAAGTTTTGTACTTTTTTAGTAAGTACCCTTATTGAAGAAGTTTTAAATAAAATGTACCAGCTTAATGTGATTTTTTTAAGTGTAACTTAGTGAAAATTTGCTAATAAAAAACAAAAAACACGAGAGCCGGAAATGATGTCCTTTTTTTCATAATTGTGGCATAGTTAGATTTATTTTGGATAATAATCAAATAGCTGGTTATAATCCTAGAATATTGAATTTTGTGACCGTGGCGATCGAAAAACTAAACGAAGGTGTCAAATTTCACGAAAAACTAAAAAGTGCCGATATATCGAGAACGAGCGATTTTTTACTAAGGTCATATTTCGATTTTGTGGTCCATTATGAGTTGGTCTATCACCCCTCCACGGGATACCGTTGACTTACGGGACACTCTTTATATTATTAAGACTGTTCTGTGTCTTTGTAGAATGCATTTATATTAAATAATATTGCGTTTAGTAAAGAGATAATCCTTTGCTTGTGTTGTGTATGGTGACTATATGGTGAGTATGCAATGCAGGCATACAAAATAATTACGCGGCATAAAGTGACTGGATTATAACTGAATGGATTATTGTAATAATTATTACTGTGCTCTGAATACACAATTTCCATTAAACTAAGATACACTAATGTGTATCTAATGCAGCATGTGATCGTCATTTATTTTATAAAGGTGGCCTCCCACGGTCCATGATATTACGGAACGATGCAGAAATGTGCATACACTGTATGTAGAATATATATAGTACGCCCGTCTGCAATATCAAATATCACGGACTGTAGGAAGCGCCCGGAGTAATTGTATCATGAAGCAACATATTAATAGAATATTAATTAATGCAAAAATATTAATAAATCTATATACCTTAAAGGTTAATTAATTACCTTAATTTTATCTGTTAGCATCTTTAATTTTTTTCATTTACCAACCAATCAGATTCAATTAAATTTTAATTTTATCTCAGATGTTTGCCTATTCTGAAAAAAATAATATCTGTCCCAGAAAATGGCAGTCAAAAAATTATAGCCCGACAAAATCCCAAGAACAGGTAGAGAAAAAAAAAACTTTTAAAAATATACAAAAAAGATTGAGTTCTTCAACTCTCCTTATAGACCGGTGTATTAACATTAAAAAAGGGGGTATAGCGTAGATAATTGTCGGAAAGCTGGAAACTATTTTAACCCCTTCATTAACATGCAAAGAAGGTTTCTTGAAGTTTGCACCAATTTTCCGCTTGTGCTAAGTACAGGGTGACACATAAACCGAAAAAATTATGTACTTTTTTCAGTTTTTCAGTAATAACTTCTAAACGATGCTTTCTAGGAAAATGGTGCGAAAATGGTGGCTTTCTAGGAAAATATTCTGCGTCGTTTGAGTATAAATACTCCTTTGTACCGAAAAAATTATTGTGATACAGACACTGCCAAGTACACATTAATTTTCTGAACAAATTGATTTATTCGTATTTTTCACTTTTGTTGTTGAATAACTCCCCAACTCAGGTATTTACGGTAGTATTCCACTGATCATATTTAATTATGGATCAATTTTCTCAAACCTGTGAATAATAGTTTAGACCTACGGCACACAGTTTAGGATGCACAGGTGTTTAAAGAGAGACGAGTGAAATAAATATATTTATTAAATGATAGATTTAGATATGAAAAAGGTAAGCTAATTTAAATTTTACGATTTCATTTTGTACACGTATAGTTTTGTGAAGTAAAATCTAAATTTTAAATACTGATACGCCACTGTATAATATTTTATATTGAAAAGAGTATTTTCTTTACATTCATTGGTTTTTTTAAAACATCTTGTAAACAGTTAGTGTTAGGAAAAAATATTTATCTCATAATTTATCTAGAATAATTTCTCTATATTACACTTCAAAAATAATTTATCTAACTTAAATACTAAGTGAGGTACAATTGATTGAAAATGGTATATAAAAAATAAGTTCATACATGCCGTCACTTTTTGATAAATTACTTCTAAACCAAGCAGTGTAGCGTTAATTCATTAAATTGAATTTAAAGCCGAATAAATTTCCTATAAAATAAGGGTAGTAAAATTAATTGAGAAGTTATAATAAAAAAGTACTAGATGATCAATATCAATATTTTCTAAAATAATTCCACGCTTACCATACAAAATGTTCCTACTTAGCAACGTGCCTCTACACAAAATCAATTTTGATCATCTAGTACTTTTTTATTATAACTCACAAATTAATTTTATTACACTCATTTTATAGAAAATTTATTTAGCTTTAAATTTAATTTAATGAATTTATGCTACACCGCTTGGTTTAGGAGTAATTTAACAAAAAGTGACGACATGTATGAATTTATTTTTTATATACAATTTTTAATTAATTCTACCTCACTTAGTATTTAAGTCAAAGAAATTATTTTGCAATTATTGTATAGAGAAATTATTGTAGATCAATTCCGATATAAATATTTTTTTCCTAACACTGACCGTTTAGGATTTAATAAAACCAATGAATGTAAAAAAAATACTCTTTTCGATATAAAATGTTAGGCAGTGGCGTAACAGTATTAAAATTTGGATTTTACTTAATAAAACTATGCTTTAATAAAATGAAATAGTAAAATTTAAATTAGCTTACCTCTTACATATCTAAATTTATTATTTAATAAATATATTTATTTCACTCGTCTCTCTTTAAACATTTGTATTTCCTATGTATGGTATAAGTACTTGTCTTTATTAAGTGAAATGTAAATGCAACTTTGTTGCGTAGAACAACATAAATAAATAAATAAATAAATAACACCTGTGCATCCTAAACTATGTCTTGAAGGTCTAAACTTTTAATCACAAGTTAGAGAAAATTGACTCACAATTAAATATTTTTAGTGAAATATTACCGTCAATACCTGTGTTGGGGAGTTATTCAACCACAAAAGTGAAAAAATCCGAATATTTCAATTTGTTAAGAAAATTAATATGTACTTGGCAGTGTCTGTATCACAATATTTTTTTAGTTACAAAGAAGTATTTATGCTTAAACGACGCAGAATATTATGTTCTTTAATTTATAAAAAGACACCATTTTCCTAGAAACCATCGTTTAGAACTAGGGTGGCCAACCCGCGGCCCGCGGGCCGCATGCGGCCCGCCGAGGGTCTAAATGCGGCCCGCGAAGCCATCTTACAATATAACCGTATACATTGCCTGTTATAGAAAGACAATCAGATTCGTCACTTCACCCATTTTCCCTTAAAAATTTCGCCTGCGGCGCTATTTTGGGTAATCTTTTTAATTAGAAAATTTGTTGTAACACACTTTGTTGCGAGCCTTCTCCACTCAGTTTTGCATGAAAAAAATCGCCTGCGGCGCCACTTCACTATTTAGGTCATGACAATATTTTAATTTCTGTTGCCAACCCCCCCCCCCCCCCCCCCCCCCGAGACGAACCTATGTTTTATTTTTTTTGTTTCAAAAAATTGGTTGTGCGGCCCGGTAAGCCATCTTATTTTTAGAATCTGGCCCGGCTGCTGAAAAAGGTTGGCCACCCTTGGTTTAGAAGTTATTACTGAAAAACTGAAAAAAAGTACATAATTTTTTCGGTTTATGGGTCACCCTGTACTTAGCACAAGCGGAAAATTGGTGCAAACTTCAAGAAACCTTCTTTGGATGTTAATGAAGAGATTATAACAGTTTCCAGCTTTCCGACAATTATCTACGCTACAAAGCTAAATTTCCTGGGCTATTAAAACTTTTTTGAAATATCCTCTTTCAAACAGTATACAGCATGTGTGCATAACATATCTAAAAAAGTAAAAAATAAATATAAAACAAACGATAGTCGCTCTCTCCAGTACACGTTTTTGAATAATATCAAACATTGTGAGTACGGCATAATGAATTATTTTTCTTACATCCGATGAAAAATTTATACCTACCTGCTTCATTTATCTGAGATAATATTAAAATTTAATTGAATCTGATTGGTTGGTAAATAAAAAAGTTATAGATGCTAACAGGTAAACTTTTGGAAATTCGTGAAAAAAAAAACTTTTTTTTTAAATTGGGGAGCACCCTATATAATTTCGGAGTAGCGTCAAGTTGTTCCAATTTGACTAGTTGGTAAATGAAAAAGCTATAGAGGCTAACAAGTAAAATTATGGGATTTTGCGAAAAAAAAAATAAAATTCTTAAAAAAAGGGGAGCACCCTATGTAATTTCTGAGTACTGGTAAGTTGTTCCAAATAGTCTTCTTTATATACCATATCAGTTTGTATAACGTTCTGCCAAACACCCTATATATAAAGTAAAGTCTCATTTTTGTAAGTGTTCGCTTATCTCTCTCATTTTACGATAGATTGCTGCAAAAATTTAGAATATAATTTTCAATTAATATAGGCTGTGTCCTAACGTCACCGTTTTTTGGAGAAAAGGATTTTCCCAGGGGATGGCATGACTATGAGGAGAACCAAGGGTTGTGTGGGGTCGAGTGTGGTATCGTATGAAAGGAATTTGGAAAAGAAATTCAATCTTAAGTCACATTTTGTCCAGCTCACGCCTGTAAAGTATGCCGGGTTGGTTTGTTAAATGTGCCGTTGCGAAGCACGCCTAAAACAGCTAGTATCATATTTTGAAAAGAAGGAAGGTAAATAATAATCCCACCACTTATTGGTGCCGTTTAGCGATAAAATCGCCCCGAGGGCACCTTACATTTTAGTATAAATCACCATATAGGATCGTCACAATCAAAATAATAAAAATAAATCTATAATAGGTTTGGCTAACTCGTAGGCATAAATTGTGGTTTCTTCTTTTACGATACTAGGTATACAATAACTTGCGTATCATCACAATACTACTAGGCAACATCTTAAGACTCGCGACCCAACTATGACGTCACAGTCATTACCCACGGCGTTAAGGTTCAAAATCGTATAAACAATCTCACGATAAAATGGTAAAAATAGCGTTTTTTCCATTTTTTTGGGGTTAGTTTCGCTTCAATCAAAAAACTTTTACGGTCATTTCCTAGATTTTATTGCATTTGATTATATTGCAAAAAAAAAATCCTCCGCGAATTTCGGGAAACCAGTTTCTGTCTTTGGCAAAAATATCGGAGATGCTTATCACTTTTTTTAAAAATACATACAAAATAATATATAATAATATAATCTTTTACGTTCATTCCTTAGATAAAGGTTCAATGTATCTGCTCTATTTTTTTCCAAAGCGTATTTAGCAACGCTAGTCAGGATTTTAAAATTTTTTAAAATGTCATTATGCGTACTCTCAAGTGTATAAAATAGTAGAAATTATTAAAACTGATGCTTTGCCTAGCTGTTGAATTGTACGTTTGGCAAATCGTTTTGGATTTTTCGATTTATAAGTGGGACGCAAGACAAAAAAAAATACTAAAGAAAACAGACGATTAGGATAGGCTGTGGTATAAACTGGCTTTTCATTTCATGGCTAGGAGTTGCAGGAAGTAGGAGGAAACTCTGAAATCAATATCCCGAAGTACACTGCGTAGGAGGGTCGTCACAAACATCCAGGCACGTGACAGAGAGTATATTAGGTAACATACCTAATATATATCTAAATACAAATGTATTTTTAGATTACTAAATGAAACATTTGAGGTAATAATAATGAAGTCGAGCCTCAGGAATGTGGATAAGAGAAGATAGATTACATTTCAAAAACACCCCACGGAAGATTTATCTTTTTATATTAATTCCAAAAAACGAAACATAATTCCGAATTAATCTTCCGCTATCTTAATAAATTCGCAAATAACAAACCGCATTCCGAATAATGAAGTATTAAATTATATTCCTTGCTCCGAAAAAATCAGTAGAAGCTGCAAGTGGAAATATGGTGGAAGCCTTTTCGTACATTAAGAATTAATTAAATGTTAGGTTGTTTCTACCTAAAAGCCTTATTAACGCTCGCTCTTGTGAGCAAGCCGCTACCAAGGTTTCTCCTGATACGAATAGGCTGAAAATAATTGTAAGCTACATCAAAATATTTCCCCTGTCCCTACCTACGCAAGAAATTATTCATCATTGAAAAAATATACTTTTGAGACCATGGATGTCGACAATATTACTAAATATGCTTTGGAAAAAATAGGGTAGATGCATTAACCTTTTTCTAGTGAATGACCGTGAAAGATTTTTTATATCTTCTACTTCTCAAAAAAAATGTAAAAAACACCTCATTATTTTTTTTCCAAAGACAACAACTTTTTTTCCCGAAAGTCCCAAAGCAAAATTATTTTTGATATTGATAATATGCATTAAAAAACTATGGTAAATATTTAATTATTTTTTATTTACAAATTTTATTCTTGCAAGGCTTCGGATTTTTTCTACATTCCGTGCATGTGAACTGAAATGGCGAATTTTTCTCGAGTGTAAAAATTCATTATGTTTTGACATGACTCCCACAGATAAAGTTAAAAAATATTCTATGATTGAAAATATGTTGTTTCCTTTATGTTGAGCTGCTGTAAAAATATAAGGTAGAATCTGTTATAACTATACTCGTACAGCTTGTTACATTACATCGAAAGCATTACCTTGGCAACAACAGGTTTAACCGAAACGTGTGATGTATCAAAGGGCAAATGGTAGCAGCTGACATGGTTTGTAAGGGTCCAAACGATAGACCTTTGTTAAACACTGGCATCAAGAGGAAGGCATTTATTTAGAGAGCATATTTTTACAAAAATGTAGTTTAGATTGTTATGTTTGTTAATGGGAACGGCGCGGCCGCGACATAGCAGAAATCGTAAAAACACAAAGTAAAGGCGTTAATTCAGCTGATTTAAGAGTATGCATACCGACATTTCAAAAATTTCTAAAAACGGGAGACCTTATATCTCGACAACCGTTACTAAATATGCTTTGAAACAAAATAGGGTAAATGCATTGAACCTTTATCTAGGGAATAACCGTAAAAGATTTTTTATATCGTGTATAGATTTCTCAAAATAAATTTTGAAAAACACCTCCGATCTTTTTTCCGAAAGACGAAAACTCGTTTCCCGAAAGTCGCGGAGTAAAAAATATTTTTTGTATTGATAATATGCATTAAAATCTAGGGAATAACCGTAAAAATTTTTTGATAGACGCAAAATTAACCCCAATAAATGGAAAAAACGCTGTTTTTACCATTTTATCATATGATTGTTCACGCGATTTTGAACCTTAATGCCGTGGGAAATTATTGTGACGTCATTCTTGGTGCCAAGCCCTTAAGTCTTCATTTTCTCTCCGATGTTTTTTAACGTAGACGGATAGTTTAACCACTACACACTTACGGAAATGACCGAACCAATGATTCTGATAATATGACAAGAATGACTTTTATTATACGCCACTAGTAATCAAAGATGTTCATCCTCATTACCGGGCGAATACAAAGACTGTACATTTATATAAATTAAATATAGAGAAACAATACAGTGGGAGAAGCCCGTAATTTAGCAGTATCACTCGTAGAGGGGTGGATGCCACTCCATAAAAAGAAGAAGAAGAAGTCCGTAATTAAAAAATAAGTAAACTACTTGAACATCGATAAAATGGAGAAAGATACCTATAATTAGGTTATCTCTCTAAATGCTTAGATTTATTTTACAACTCGGCGCAGTATGCCCTAATTTACTATCCTTTTTTTCAATAGGGTAATGAAATCAGAGGTACATTGAATAACGAAATCATTTTGAATCCCAAATCCTGTTGAAGATCCTCATCAGAATCTGTAAATACAAATAAAATGCGTTCGTACACTTGATTCAGAAAAACATTATCACGGTTTCTAGATACTCGTACATATGGAGAATTCTATAAAGAGGGCATAATATTTTTAAATTCTCAATCAATCAAAATAATTTACCCACTACATACTATTTTATTTTACGATAAAATCATAAGAAAACTGATACAGAGGAGAACGATTTTAATGATAATTTATTGTGAGTAGGTCGATTAAAAGCACTACATCCTCAAATATCATTCAATATAGTGGATATTACTTGAGGGTTATCTGTTGTTTAAATATCGGTGGTTGAATCAAATTGTGACCTCGAGGGAATAGCATCGACCTCTAGACTTATTCGACCCCCCTAGCTATCATCTTCTCGTTAGTTTCAACAGTGAAATTTACTCTAAATATTCTGTACCTATCAATTATTCGTCAAAATTTAATATACCTAGTTCCAACCTCAAAAGAGCTGTATTGAGCAAATTTCGCTAAGAGTATCTTTAAAGTGGGTACCTACTTTCAAATATTTATCAAAAACCGTGGGTTTTGTAATATGGGACATATTTTGTCTTACCGTTTTGTAAATCGGAACAAATTAAAATAAAAAAGAAAACAAATAAAAGAAACAAAATAAATAAAAAGTAGGTAAAACTAGTAGTATAAGATCCATAGAATCAGTCCTCTCTGAGATCTCTTAACCGAAAAGAAGATTCAACATTTTGTTTTTCATTATAAATTCTTCTTCAGCCCTGACCTCTCCACTGATGAATATAGACACTCTCAGAACACGAGGGGGATTCTTCATCCCTCTATTAGGCACATTATGTCAATCAATACCAATAAGCCTTACCATGAGTATTGTGAGGGCCGAGGGGTGCACATGATTGAAGATAAAAATTAATATTGATGAGGGACGCATTTCCAAAATACCTTTCGGTGTCACAACCTCAAAACGTTTTGAAGGAGCCACTAAAGTAATGTGAAATAACTTGTGATTTAATTTGGTTCCTTTTTAAATTTCACCCCCATATTTTATAAGTAATTTTTATTTTTAACGGTTTTTAAAATCTGAAAATTATTTTTTCATTTAAATTATTCAAAAAGCATACCTAGTTAAACGTGGTAAGTAAAATCGCCCATTATTGTATTTTTGGAATACTGAATTGAATAAGGAGTGCTGAAGAGCTGTTTCGAGCTGCCCAGGACAGGAGCACTTTCTCTCGAGTGATAGTCAACGTTGGGGGGACCTGACACGAGACCGGAAGAAAAAGATTGTATTTTCGAAATAATGAATGATTTTCCGTTCAAGAAAACTATACACCAACAAATATTTTCACCACAACCAAGAAATTGATAATTTAGTTATAATCTACATATGAAGGGCTCGAATCCCGGTATCATTTATTTTTTTGAAGAATAGGTATGCGGGTATTTTGTTTTTATATATTTACTTTATGACTTTTAGGTATACTCAGTTAATCTAAAAAAATAAGATGTTTCGGTTAAATTAATGTACAGATAATGTACAGGCTTTGAAAATATTTTTGATATGATATACCTACCTACTATGATAGCAGCTTTTTATTATAATAAACGTAAACGACTCCAATATAATAAAACGTTGATTAACAAAATAATACTGAACAATAAATAAAACAAATTAAATCTATTTTCGTTATGTAAATTACATGAGCGAGCTTTTAATCACTATTAACCCTTTCACCCCCCAGTCTGTGCAGAAAGTGACGTAAATGGTACATCGATTCCAGCATCATCGATCACTGAGAGTCACGTTTTTATATCTATTAGTGCATCGAATTTCATCCATGTTCGCTCACTGATTGTGAATAGACTATCACTCTGGTCTATACAACGGGTCACCAAAGGGCAGACCGCATCCGGCATATTTTATGAGGACCTTAAGAAAACAGTAGATAAATTTAATAATTATTTTATATTAGAAGAAATTTAAGATTATCAAATTAACGATAGGCATATTGATATTCCAAACAAATTAAAAAAACGGGAGATATTATCTAGATAGATCTAAATATGCTTTGGAGAAAATAGGGTAGATAGACTTTATCTAGGTCCTAGGGAATGCGATGGTAAAAGTTTTTTTAATGAGGCGAAATTAAACCCAAAAGATAAAAATAAACCCTACATTTAACATTATATCGTGCGATTGCTGATGCGATTTTGAAACTTAACGCCGCGGGGAATAAGCGTGCGGTCATAGTTGGATCCCTAGCTTTAAAACAAAATGACATCGCTTTCTCATCCTGTTGAATTTCAATAATTATCGTGATTATCCTTTAACTCACAATTGCCTGCGGCGTTAAATAATATGAGGGTTTGTTATGCGTTGAATTCTTCGTAAGTATTTTGGAATCGCGAAAAAAAAACTGGGCTTTTCTACGATTCTTTCCTTATCTTCCTTCTTATGTTTTATGTATGACAAAATTTTCACCTGCAGCTCTAATCGTTTGTCTTGTGGGCAATTACCCATAATTATATCCAGATGGTATTGGTAGAAAACCAGATTCATCAATTCACTCATTTTTTTTTTTAAATCGTATTTTTCCGGTGATTGTATGCATACACACATAATTGTCTAGTTTATACCAAATCGCAAAACTTTTGCTCAGTTTTTATTAATTTTAATAAAATATTTCTATACCTAACTATCTTAACTTGTTGTTTTGTAATATAATATTTGTATTTGTAATTGTAAAATATAATATATTGTAACACGTACATGCTGTGGACACTCGTAATTGGGAGGTTGACTTAAAATTTGTGTTTAATGTTTGTAATTGTGTAGCTACTCGTATATTAATTGTCAATCTTCTGCGAGTGTCTTAATGAACAAATCAATAAATTACTATTTTCTATGGCGGCCTTAACATCCCTTCTCTCGACAACACTTTAAAACATCGCAGCGAACAGATTTATAACTTAATATAGGTATACAACTTACACAAGGTAGGTACCGTGAAGTAATAAAACATCGCAGCGAACAGATTTATAACTTAATATAGGTATACAACTTACACAAGGTAGGTACCGTGAAGTAATAAAACATCGCAGCGAACAGATTTATAACTTAATATAGGTATACAACTTACACAAGGTAGGTACCGTGAAGTAATAAAACATCGCAGCGAACAGATTTATAACTTAATATAGGTATACAACTTACACAAGGTAGGTACCGTGAAGTAATAAAACATCGCAGCGAACAGATTTATAACTTAATATAGGTATACAACTTACACAAGGTAGGTACCGTGAAGTAATAAAACATCGCAGCGAACAGATTTATAACTTAATATAGGTATACAACTTACACAAGGTAGGTACCGTGAAGTAATAAAACATCGCAGCGAACAGATTTATAACTTAATATAGGTATACAACTTACACAAGGTAGGTACCGTGAAGTAATAAAACATCGCAGCGAACAGATTTATAACTTAATATAGGTATACAACTTACACAAGGTAGGTACCGTGAAGTAATAAAACATCGCAGCGAACAGATTTATAACTTAATATAGGTATACAACTTACACAAGGTAGGTACCGTGAAGTAATAAAACATCGCAGCGAACAGATTTATAACTTAATATAGGTATACAACTTACACAAGGTAGGTACCGTGAAGTAATAAAACATCGCAGCGAACAGATTTATAACTTAATATAGGTATACAACTTACACAAGGTAGGTACCGTGAAGTAATAAAACATCGCAGCGAACAGATTTATAACTTAATATAGGTATACAACTTACACAAGGTAGGTACCGTGAAGTAATAAAACATCGCAGCGAACAGATTTATAACTTAATATAGGTATACAACTTACACAAGGTAGGTACCGTGAAGTAATAAAACATCGCAGCGAACAGATTTATAACTTAATATAGGTATACAACTTACACAAGGTAGGTACCGTGAAGTAATAAAACATCGCAGCGAACAGATTTATAACTTAATATAGGTATACAACTTACACAAGGTAGGTACCGTGAAGTAATAAAACATCGCAGCGAACAGATTTATAACTTAATATAGGTATACAACTTACACAAGGTAGGTACCGTGAAGTAATAAAACATCGCAGCGAACAGATTTATAACTTAATATAGGTATACAACTTACACAAGGTAGGTACCGTGAAGTAATAAAACATCGCAGCGAACAGATTTATAACTTAATATAGGTATACAACTTACACAAGGTAGGTACCGTGAAGTAATAAAACATCGCAGCGAACAGATTTATAACTTAATATAGGTATACAACTTACACAAGGTAGGTACCGTGAAGTAATAAAACATCGCAGCGAACAGATTTATAACTTAATATAGGTATACAACTTACACAAGGTAGGTACCGTGAAGTAATAAAACATCGCAGCGAACAGATTTATAACTTAATATAGGTATACAACTTACACAAGGTAGGTACCGTGAAGTAATAAAACATCGCAGCGAACAGATTTATAACTTAATATAGGTATACAACTTACACAAGGTAGGTACCGTGAAGTAATAAAACATCGCAGCGAACAGATTTATAACTTAATATAGGTATACAACTTACACAAGGTAGGTACCGTGAAGTAATAAAACATCGCAGCGAACAGATTTATAACTTAATATAGGTATACAACTTACACAAGGTAGGTACCGTGAAGTAATAAAACATCGCAGCGAACAGATTTATAACTTAATATAGGTATACAACTTACACAAGGTAGGTACCGTGAAGTAATAAAACATCGCAGCGAACAGATTTATAACTTAATATAGGTATACAACTTACACAAGGTAGGTACCGTGAAGTAATAAAACATCGCAGCGAACAGATTTATAACTTAATATAGGTATACAACTTACACAAGGTAGGTACCGTGAAGTAATAAAACATCGCAGCGAACAGATTTATAACTTAATATAGGTATACAACTTACACAAGGTAGGTACCGTGAAGTAATAAAACATCGCAGCGAACAGATTTATAACTTAATATAGGTATACAACTTACACAAGGTAGGTACCGTGAAGTAATAAAACATCGCAGCGAACAGATTTATAACTTAATATAGGTATACAACTTACACAAGGTAGGTACCGTGAAGTAATAAAACATCGCAGCGAACAGATTTATAACTTAATATAGGTATACAACTTACACAAGGTAGGTACCGTGAAGTAATAAAACATCGCAGCGAACAGATTTATAACTTAATATAGGTATACAACTTACACAAGGTAGGTACCGTGAAGTAATAAAACATCGCAGCGAACAGATTTATAACTTAATATAGGTATACAACTTACACAAGGTAGGTACCGTGAAGTAATAAAACATCGCAGCGAACAGATTTATAACTTAATATAGGTATACAACTTACACAAGGTAGGTACCGTGAAGTAATAAAACATCGCAGCGAACAGATTTATAACTTAATATAGGTATACAACTTACACAAGGTAGGTACCGTGAAGTAATAAAACATCGCAGCGAACAGATTTATAACTTAATATAGGTATACAACTTACACAAGGTAGGTACCGTGAAGTAATAAAACATCGCAGCGAACAGATTTATAACTTAATATAGGTATACAACTTACACAAGGTAGGTACCGTGAAGTAATAAAACATCGCAGCGAACAGATTTATAACTTAATATAGGTATACAACTTACACAAGGTAGGTACCGTGAAGTAATAAAACATCGCAGCGAACAGATTTATAACTTAATATAGGTATACAACTTACACAAGGTAGGTACCGTGAAGTAATAAAACATCGCAGCGAACAGATTTATAACTTAATATAGGTATACAACTTACACAAGGTAGGTACCGTGAAGTAATAAAACATCGCAGCGAACAGATTTATAACTTAATATAGGTATACAACTTACACAAGGTAGGTACCGTGAAGTAATAAAACATCGCAGCGAACAGATTTATAACTTAATATAGGTATACAACTTACACAAGGTAGGTACCGTGAAGTAATAAAACATCGCAGCGAACAGATTTATAACTTAATATAGGTATACAACTTACACAAGGTAGGTACCGTGAAGTAATAAAACATCGCAGCGAACAGATTTATAACTTAATATAGGTATACAACTTACACAAGGTAGGTACCGTGAAGTAATAAACAACAATATTATTTACATTGTTACAATTTAATTTATAACAGCGTCCTGTTAAAGTGGACTATAAATTTTAACATCAGTGTTAAATTGTTAGCAGCGCAAATTCTTCAGCAAGAACCACTTTATTGTTCATTTGAGATAGATTTTTTAAAATAAATATTTATTGTTTATTTGAGATAGATTTTTTAAAATAAATATTGCCTCAGTGTCACGTAAGAGTCGCGGGGTATCAATGTTTTTGCCAAAAACTTCGCCCTTGTATTCCGAACATGGTTGATTGTTTGGAAATCTGTATTTTGTTTATCGAAGAAGCACAATGTTTCACAGAGCACTCACACTTGTTTCGCTGGCGCTGTTTATCTTCTAGGTTTAAATGATACCTATATCTTAAACAATAAATATTGCAATACCTACTCGTCTTATTATTAGAATTCCTTTGAAATTTTTCCTTTTATCACCAAATCACGAGTTTTCTTGTTTTTTTTTTATAAATTCTAACCGAACTCTATTATTCGACAAATAAATTTCCAAGGAATTAAAATATCGACAATCAATCCACAAATTTGATGGACATAATTCAATTAATATTTCTATGACTTAGATAATAAAATCAGATGAAAGTTGCTCAAAGTTATTATCAGATTCATAGTTAATTTGTACTTTTTCTTTAGCAATAATTTCTCAAAAGTGTCCTTTTTGCGATTACGTGGATTCGATAAACGTAATCATTAGCCGCATTTACAAATAATTACGACCCCTAGAGCCACCATATTATATCAGACAGGTTGTCATTAAACTCAAATTTACGCGGTCTAAGGCTCGATCAATCGTGTTAAAATGGATGATTCTTCATCCGTTAATAATATTCATCTTCTCTAAGGTGATTAGATATCAATGTCGCCATTTTATTTGTAATGTCGTGAGTCAGCCTCGATACAACGCTAGACTGAAGAAGTTAAAAAATCACATTATATAGTAATTGTGACACACGTGCACATTGCACAGTTGACAAATCTCCAATATTTCGACAAATCTTCGTGAGAAAAAAACACGATAGCGAAAACAACAAACTGATGTGAAAAAGGTTGAAAGCCATCTAAAAGAAATACGCAATAATAAAGCAATCTTGAAACGACATAATAAGATAACTACCTACATGATATTATATGTAATACAGATGTAGAGAAAGTAAGAAATATAGTAAAGATTAAGTGGTGAAACGGCTTAGAAAACGGAAGGAAGAAAGGAATTGATTAAAAGGAACTGGGTGAATGTGACAAATGAATACGCGGAAAGCAAATTAGACCATTCTCCAGTGAAAGTAAAAGATAAAAGGGTTTTTGGCAAACAAGTTCAAGAAATTCCTTTATATGTTGTTTTTTATCATTGGTATCGCTTATATAGGTACATTATCTACTATGATATTCGTTGTAACTACAGATTGTCACATAATAATACATCAATTTGGCATTATCAAAATACTTACTAGATTTTATACGAGGTAGGCCTGCGCCTGGATTTTCGGTTTCATGGAACAACTGTTTTGTAATTAGTAATTTTTCTCTTTAACCATAAAACGTATTTTTTTAATAGCCTGTGTCCTAGCCAAGATTCTGCTCTATCGTCATTCAAAATATCTAGCCTGAGAGTACTTCCGTGTTAAGCGTATTCCTGGACATAGACGGTTACTTATTTTATTGAATTGAAGGAATCCATTGAAACAGGATTATTAGTGACTTTTTTCATACATCTAGACGAAAAGCAGTAACAATTTTAGCTAAGGCTTTCTTATAAAACAAAAAATAACTTTAATCAACAAGAAATCACGTACTCTCGAATATTTGTATATTATAATAAGTTAAGAGTATGTAGAAGGAATTAAATTTATAACAGTGTTTATATCAATTATCCCGCACATTAAGGGGGCATATGCACTGAGCAAAAATCGTTCCATTTTTGCTTAACTTTTCAAATTTTTCATCAGAATGTAAGCGCGAAATAAGAATAACGTAAGCACAAAGAGACTTATAACTTTTTAAAAGAAACCTGGAAAGAAATTTAAAAATCTCAAACAGCCGATTTGTCAAGATTATAATTACCAGTAGTTTGGCTAAATTATACTTTTATATCTGAAAAACTGAACGGAAAATCTTCAAATCCCGTAAATTTTAGAGCTACTTTAGGAATATTTTTTATTCAAGGAATTTTTAAATCCTGTAATTTTAAAACAGCCGATCTATAGTCCATACTTTCATCTATCGCTGTCTTCAGTTTCAAGATGATTCCCTCAGTATTGGCTGAGTACAATTTAGGGCGCCGAAGCCGAATAACAGCATATAGGACCTTAACGGTTGTTTCAGTTTTAACAATTGTGGATCTTGTAATTTCACAGGTTTCGTACATACACGATATTAAAAATACGTGTTTTATTAGATATCCATAGAATAAGAATTAAACAACCCAGTTATAACGAATAAAAAAAGAGTGATGAAAATAATAGGGTCAAAAAACAATTATTCCAACCCCCAAAATATATGTCCAATAAAATAAAAGGGAACAAGTGTAGTGATGACTCAACAAGATTCTCAAATCCGATTGTCACACAAATCGCTTGATTAGCCGAAAGGTCGCCATATAATACTAGTATTACCTACTCATAATATTAGGTATAGGTACACAGCAACCGCACAGTAAAAGGTTTTTGTTCTAAGGCATTGGTTTGTGAAGGAGCCATGGGTATAAATTAAGAGTATGCATACCGACATTTCAAAAATTTCAAAAAACGGGAAACCTTGTATCTCGACAACCGTTACTAAATATGCTTTGGAACAAAATAGAGTAGATACATTGAACCTTTACCTAGGGAATAACCGTAAAAGATTTTTTATATCTTGTATAGATTTCTCAAAAAAAATATTGAAAAACACCTCTGATCTTTTTTCCGAAAGACGGAAACTCGTTTCCCGAAAGTCGCGGATCAAAAAATTTTTTTTTTGTACTGATAATATGCATTAAAATCTAGGGAATAACCGTAAAAGTTTTTTGATAGACGCAAAATTAACCCCAAAAAATGGAAAAAACGCTATTTTTACCATTTTATCATGCGATTGTTCACGCAATTTTGAACCTTAATGCCGTGGGAAATGACTGTGACGTCATTCCTGGTGTCATACCCTTAAGGTTATTATTAAACTACACACATATTATTACAGCACCTCTACCTACATACAATCATTTCATTATACTATGGAGTGGAGAGTGTGAGAATCACTAAGGGCAATGAAGTGGAAATTATTTAAAATGGAGCTGCCTTTAATTAACACTTTCTGGAAATTATACGATACGAGATATCAAAAACAGATTTCATTGCTTCCTGGAAATTCTGATACGCAAAATAAACAAAATCGTAAAATTCGCATCAATTACCACCATGAAATTAAAATATTTTCTGGTAGGTACCTACTTCAAACTTCGTCATCTCTAATCTTTTTTCAAAGGGCAGAAACTCGTTTCCCGAAATCAAGGAGATTTTTTTGTATTTATAATATGCATTAAATTCTAGGGAATGACCATAATAAAGTTTTTTGATTGAAGCGAAATTAGCCCCAAAAAACGGGAAAAAAACGCTATTTTTACCACTTCGAAACATGAAAAAAAACTTAAAAGTAGCCACTGCTAGCTCACTTACAAAATATACGTTTTTTTTTATTGAAATGACTAAATTACATCATTATATTCGAGGATTTATTGTATTATTGATATGAAACGTGTAAATTAATAAGTTAATTAAAAAGTTATTATTTATAGATGCGTGTAGGTATCTTCGTAACGCGTTAACATGATAAATCTCTTAATTTTTCATTCCAACCTATTGACTGTGATCAACAGTGTACACGGTATACACCTTCAAGTATATTATTATTAATTATTAATTAATTACTTAATACGCTTCACGTGAAAATTCTCGTTAATTTTGCTCCTCATCTCCATATTTATCGACGTCAAAGTGTAGATAATTATATTCTTATTAATTAATTAATTAACACTTTTCACAAGACTTCGTTTATTGTACCTCGCCCACACGCTGTCCGACCTTCCACGAGTCCCGCGCGAATGAGTAAAAAGGCGTTAACCGTCGGTTACGTATACAGTTCAAGACAATCACCTCGTCCGTACGTCCTTTTACTCATTCACACAAAACTCGTGGAGGGTTGCCGAGCGTGAAGCGGCCGCATTAGAGTTAAATAGTCTTTGTGTGTATTATAATAATAATAATAAATTTTATTTGGCATTCTAGGTCGGTATATACACGGTGTAACACAACCGGTGGATCAACCGAAACAGGATGATAGAGGACCTTAATACCTATCGATTTAACCCCCATGTATGCTCAGCGATTTTTTGTAGTTTTCGAGTTATGAATTTTTTTCGTATTTTTTTGCCAAGCCCCGACTTGCAAGACGTTATCGGTCACAGAGATGCCAATTATTAAGATAAATACTTGATTTTTTTTTCTAGAATAACTAAATAGTGTGCCTTGCAGATACAAAAACAATTATGGACCCATCTGATACCATACCGCTATAAAAAAATGTTGAATCTCAAAATTAGTCACAATTGAAAATTTTAATAAATGTTTGAGGACGATTTAAAAAAAATAATCACAGAATATTTTTTTTTTAATTGCTTTCAAAAACTTTCCAATTTTATAATCTCTGTACTTTGCAAATTTCATTGAGCTAGCTTTACGGGATCGTACCTAAAAATTGTTCCAAAGCAAGAAGGGCGGTAGCTCACGAAAAGAAATTTTGATAAATCTCTATACAAAATGTATGAGGGGAATATTTCCCAAAAAAAAATCATAAATTTATACCTATTATTTTCAAACTCGCATTAGATTTCGACTACAAAATCAAAAAATCGAGTATAAAAATAGTAGGTATAAATTTCAAAAATTAAAAAAATCAAAAAGAATGACTGAATGTATGGTGAAGCGTGATGGGTATGGACTGGTAGGACCGAGACTCATCTGGATTCGTTTCAAGGTAGGCATGACCAGGCTGTTCCTTATTATAGGTTACGGTCCAGGGAATGATGCCTTGGATGATGAGAAGGATGAGTTTTGGAACTTAGTGCGGGAGACAGCGGATAAAAGAAGAGCGAATGAAAAAGTAATATTGGCAGGTGATCTGAATGGTTGGGTCGGTGTCAGAAGAAAGAATTTTGAGAGAGTGTTGGGATTGCATGGCGATGATAGGGTGAATGATAACGGAAAAAGAATGTGAGAAGTATGTTTGGAGTTGGATCTCTTTGTGGCGAACACATTCTTCGCACACAAGGAGATCCACCAGTACACTTGGCAAAGAGAGAGAGTTGATCGTATTGAAAGGTCGATGATTGATTTTGTATGTGTGAACTCTGAACTCCGGAAGGCGACAAAGGACACCCGGGCATTTCGGGGCGCCGGACTGTGGACGGATCACTTCCTTGTGATAACAAGGATTGATCTGTTCTCCGGTTGGCGCTCGAGGGCTCGGAAGTTGGAGCCTGTCCGGAGAATCAGGGTCGAAAAACTGAAAGAGACGAATGTTAGGGATGAATATGAAAGACTAACTAACGAAAGGCTAGAAGTACATGATGATGAGGAACGCTCGACGAGTGAACTATGGAATGTTATGAAGGAGGTGCTAGTAAAGAGTGCAAGAGAAGTATGTGGAGAAGCGTTGGTAGGAAGGAAAAAAGGTGATGCGTGGTGGGATGATGAGGTGAAGGATGCTGTAGTAAGGAAAAAGAAAGCGTGGAATGAAAGAAAGAAGAATATATATAAAGCGTGTAGGAAAGAAGTGAAAGAAATGGTTTGCCAGAAAAAGAGAAAACTTAAGGAAGAGGAATGTATGAAATTATCGAGGAACGCCGAGGAGAATTTGAAAATATTCTGGAAGGAAGTAAAAAGAAAGAGATCTGGAAGTGAGAAAAACAGTATGAATTGCATCAAAGATTAGAATGGTGATTTAGTGATGAATGGAGAAGAAGTTGTTGAAAGATGGAAAGAATACTTCGAAGAATTGTATGAAAGTGGTACTAGTACAAACCAGACGAATGTAGCAGATAGTATGAATGTAAATATTGCTGAGGACGAGGAAATACGTATGAATGAAGTTGTGCTTGCATTGAAAAAAGCAAAGAATGGTAAAGCTGCGGGACATGACTGTGTGGCCATAGAGTTCATCAAGCAAGGTGGCCCGAAGATTCTCGAGTGGTGCCTGAGGCTCTTCAACTTGTGCTGGGAGAGTGGCTGCACTCCTGAGGATTGGAGGAGGGCAGTCATCTGCCCTTTGTACAAGGGGAAAGGCTCAAGGTTGGAATGCGGCAGTTATCGGGCTATCAGTTTGCTGAGCTCTGTGGGCAAACTGTACGGAAAGGTATTGATTGAAAGAGTAAGAAAAGTGACTGAAAGTAAAATATGGGATGTGCAGGGTGCTTTCATGTGTGGCAGGGGGTGCACCGATCAGATCTTCTCCCTACGGATGGTCGTGGAGAAGCTTCTGGCTAAACACCAGAGGCTCTTCTGCGCGTTCGTGGATCTGGAGAAGGCATACGATCGTGTGGACCGAGAAAGACTGTGGCGTGTACTGTCGGAATATGGGGTGAGCGACCGACTGATTGGCGCAATCGCATCTCTATATACGGAGAGCTCTGCTTGTGTCAGGGTGAATGCTGCGTTGTCGCAGTGGTTCACTCTCACAAAAGGGGTTAAACAGGGTTGCGTCATGTCGACTTGGTTGTTCAACCTGTTCTTCGACTACTGCATGCGTCCTCTGAATGAGCTGAATGTTGGTGTGGACCTAAATGGAGTGAAAGTATGTGCGTTAATGTTTGCAGATGATTTAGTGTTGATGGCTGATGATGAATGTGAGTTACAACGGATAGTATCCTGTGTGTACGAAAGCTGCGATATGAATGGTATGAAAATGAATGTAAATAAAACGAAAGTATTAGTGTTCGAAAGAGAGGAAATAAGGACAAATTGTGTGATAAAGGTTGGTAATGACTGTCTGGAGCAAGTGGATGAGTATGTATATCTGGAAAGTTTGTTTACTAGAGATGGACGCTGTGATGGAGACATTGAAAGAAGGAAGCTGGCCGGTACTAGGACGAATGGTGCGCTCGGTCCGATTGTTAGTAGTAGCAATGTGTCTATGAAAGCAAAAGTGCTAGTGCACAATGCTGTCTTGGTGCCGACCCTGATGTATGCTAGTGAGACGTGGACGTGGATGAAGAAGGATGAATCAGGGTTGAATGCAGTAGAAATGAGGTCATTAAGAAGAATGTGCGGGAAAACGCTGAGAGATAAGATAAGGAATGAGGTTATTAGGGAAATGAGTGACTGCAAGACTGGTGTAGTGACAAGAATGAAAGTAAACAAACTAAGATGGTTTGGGCATGTTGAGAGAATGAATGATGACAGGATGACAAAAAAGATATATCTGAATGAGCGAAGAGGGGTGAGAAAGCGCGGCCGTCCGAGACTGACCTGGTCCGATCATGTCGACCAGATCCTCAAGGATGGACGCGTTTTGAGTAAAAGGAATCGGAGAGCGTGTATGACTAATTGCATGAATGTGACGGAAGCTAGGAGTGTGTGTAAGGATAGGGCTGTCTGGCGCTCTGTCCTCTCTGCCTACCCTGCAAGGGATGTGGCGTGAGGGTATAGATAGATAGATATAAATTTATGATTTTTTTTGGGAAATATTCTCCTCATACGTTTTGTATAGGGATTCATCAAAATTTTTTTTCGTGAGCTACCGCCCTTCTTGCTTTGGAACAACTTTTATGTATGATCCCGTAAAGCTAGCTCAATGAAATTTGCAAAGTACAGAGATTATAAAATTGGAAAGTTTTTGAAAGCAATTAAAAAAAAAATATTCTGTGATTATTTTTTTTAAATCGTCCTCAAACATTTATTAAAATTTTCAATTGTGACTAATTTTTAGATTCAACATTTTTTTATAGCGTTATGGTATCAGATACGTCCATAATTGTTTTTGTATCTGCAAGGAACACTATTTAGTTATTTTAGAAAAAAAAATCAAGTATTTATCTTAATAATTGGCATCTCTGTGACCGATAACGTCTTGCAAGTCGGGGTTTGGCAAAAAAATACGAAAAAAATTCATAACTCGAAAACAACAAAAAATCGCTGAACATATATGGGGGTTAAATCGATAGGTATTGAGGTCCTCTACCATTCTGCTTCGGTTGATCCACCGGTTGTGTTACACCGTGTATAATCCCATTAGTATTATCAGCTACAGGTATAATACCAAAATCGCTAATAAACAATTTAAAAAAATTAGATTTACCGGAAAATTTATACATAAAAATGCAAAAATCGGTCATTATTATTGCAATATTGTAAGACGATTCCTAAATATCTACTGATATTTCAGGCACAATGCTTGTATTTTAGGCCCCGCGCATCTGAGCCTAATCCTGTGATATCCGTGATATCTGGATAGGTGAATTTTTCCCAGTACTAGGCTGATGAATTTATATGTGAATCATGAATGATAATATGTAGACTCTTCTGGCTGATAATACTGAGAAGTGTGTTGGCAAAGTCATGCCTCCGCGTTAAAAAAGTACAATATAATTAATATATAATCAATATGATATTTTGCACAATATGTTCGAATCCCCAGACAGCAACTATCGTGCTGGTATAAGGGGACACACAAATATATACGAGTACATATAGTATTAACACTTTACTTTATTTTCACTATAACCAGGGCCGGATTTAGGGGAGGGCAACCGGGGCGACTGCCAGGGGCCCCCCACAAAAGAGGGGCCCCCACAATAGAGATTTCGGAAAAAGAAAAACAGATTCAGACTAGTAAACAACTTTTCCTTTGATATTTTTTTTCGCGTTTGTGATCACAGTCACAAATCATTACTGTTTCCCATTATATTTATATGTTTGTTAAATAATAAAATAATCTATACTTGGTTTCACAATATGTACATTATTTATTGGAAAACTCGACTGAAGAAATTGACCATTTTATTTGGAAAATAATTTGGGGCTAGGGTCAGCAGCGTAGCGTGAGGGGGCGGTCTGCCCCGGGCAGAACTTTTTTGGGGGCGGAATTTTTTAGGGAAAATTTCAAAAATCCATTTAATCACACTTGTTTCATTAAACACTGAAAAAAAATGTGCTAAAGTGTGTGCTATTTTTCTCTTTTTGTATCATATCAATATCTAAATTTTAGTTGTCTCACTTGAGAAACTTCGCCTGCGGCGCTAGTTTAGCTCTTTTTAGGCCATATCAATATGAAAATGTTAGTTATCACACTCCAGCCTAGAAGTTCTTTATAATTCCTGTAAATTTTCGGGAATTTTGGATTTATATGCCTAAATAAGGGGGCGGCGGGTTTGAATTCCGCCCCGGACGGCAGAAATCCACGCTACGCCACTGGCCAGGGGGCCTCCACTCCTTTGTTGCCCCGGGGCCACCACACCTCTAAATCCGGCCCTGACTATAACATTTTACTTCTCATGTGATGTCTCAACCAATATTCCAATATAACAAATGATAATGATTGTCAGAAAGAAACAATCTATTTTTAAAATCCCCCGCCACCTCCAAATTAGCCGCAGTATAAAATCATATTCTATCATCACAGACGGCCGGGCATGAAAATTATACCCTGGCTAGATTTTGTGATACAGGTAGCACAGATACCTACATAAGCAATAAAAAAATTGAAAAACAAACGTGGGATATAAAATTTTATTAATAAAAAATATGAATATTTATCACAACGTAGAATGTCAATACAAATCGGATGTAGGTAGGGTAGATACATTCCGACGTATGCATTTAGTACATATTATGTAATCCAACTATAATTTTAAATACGCGTGATGGTCTTGATTGTAGGTAAACTATGGATTTTTCGAAATGAATTCATAAAATGAGAACGATACGATTGACAAACAAAATATATAAGTACCTACCTACCTACAAAAAACATCGACAAAGATGATTCTGTTAATCCGGTGAAATTAAACACAAAGCAGTCTATCGATGGAAAGTTGTGGGGTAGTAGGGATTTCTTTCATTATATACGTTTTTTGGGATGCTGAATCCGAATCCGAGGTTTGCCAACAAAATTTCGATACGGAACATGGCGAAAAATACAAAAAATGACGAAAATATACGTTTTCTGGCGATTTATTTATAAGAACTCGAAAACTGCCAACTTTCGTAAGTTATTTTTCTACGCAAAATGAAAGTACGTAAAATTGACTACAAAATTGCCATATAAAATTTTTCTCTAAAATAAATAGGAACGGAGCTGTCAAGGTCCAAAAAATGGCCAAATCTTCTTATTGTTTTACATTACGAGAATCGAAAATGTATTGAAAAAGTATACCTTGTTGCCTTCATAAGCAAATTTCAACAATTATTCTTTAAATTCATGAGTCATTTTTTACCTCGTTGGAATCAGAAAACACAAAGAAAGCTATTAAAGAAATTTTTATTTAAAAATACCGTGAAATATTTGAGCTAGACATGTTTAAATAATTTTATTTAAAAATATAGTAATTTGTTTAGGCTAAAAATGTTTAAACCTTTTTAGCTTAAACACTTCACTATATTGTTAAATCAAATTTATCCTGAAACCTTTCTCCATATTTACTGATTCCAACGAGGTAAAATATGTATCATAAATCTGAAGAATAATTGTCAAAATTTGGTGATAATTCGAACAAGGTGACCTATTCTCCATACATTTTCCATTTTCACAATTTAAAATAACAAGAAAATTTGGCCAATTTTTGGAGCTTGACAGCTTCGCTGCTAGTTATTTTAGAAAAAAATATATATACCAAATTTGTAGTAAATTTTATGTGCTTTCATTCGGCTTAAAAGATGACCCACAAAAAGTTGATGGTTTTTAAGTTTAAATCCAGAATTCGCCAGGAAATGTAAATATTCGCCATTTTACCAATTTTTCGCCATGTTCCGTCACGAAATTTTGTTGGCTAACCTCGGATTCGGATTCAGCACCCCAAAATACGTATAGAATGAAAGAAAAACAGACTACCCCACAACTTTCCATCGAGAAATCTAAAAGCACCGTATTATGTAGTTTTTAATCGTCTCATCAATCTCATACGATTTTTTTTTGTGAATTTGATGAACGATTTAGTTCTAAGTAGAGAATAGATGTCTTCAAACGTTTAACGCAAAAAAAAAATGCATCAAATTAAAACATTAAAACATTTGCATACCTATATGACTTTGACACAATTCAAGCAGTTATTACTCATATCATCACATACTCTATTAAAGGTGTTTTTTAACGGCTTGTGTAGAAGAAATCTTAGGAATATACGAGTATTCCAATGTAATTTGAAAATTTGGAATTTTAATCATGATTGAACTGAGAATATTCCTATTTTTTCAGCGTCAAATGACAGGTGTTCTTCTTCTTCCCCAAATGACAGGTATGCATAATATATTAATACAACATATTCACTCTCTGCTTGTAATTATCTACCAACAAAAATAACTGTTCATTCATCAAGCCCATAGGTCAATGACCCAAATACACCTTTGTACACTTCACAGTAAGCTTGAAAAGCTTGTGTTGTGAAGTGGAGTAGGTCGGCATCGGGGATCGAACCCGCACTTTACTTATTTAAAACTTTCTTATTAAACTAAAATAAGTTGTTTTTTTTATGCAATTGATTTATATATGAAATTTGTTTCATTTGCCAACACAGATTCAATTATTTTACGTTTCAACGTTTTTAAGTATCGAAATGATGTGGAAATATGAAATGCGAGGAAATGGGGATGATGTGACATGGAGGAGCCTTCGTTGATTAGGTACCAGGTACCTACGTTAAAAACGAAACAAAATAAAAGAGGTGATCGTAAAATGTTTTAATTATCCGTCAGAAAATGTATTCACCTCTTTTGTGTTATTTTATTCGACGATTTTAAAATGATAAAACATACTGTTGCCGTTGTCGCTTTCGACACCATTTCCTGACGTTGAAAATTCGCGATTCCAACACAAAAAGGGGGATGAGATTATATACCGGCGCCGATATGACCCATAAAACCTAGAGCTTTATTAAAGACCCTATAGGGCTACTAAAAGCAACCCTCGGGGAAAATCAAACTGAATAAATGCCGGAAAAACGAACGAGTCACAACGACATCAATGCTATATTATTTGATACATTAAATGCAGGAAGATTATCTTTCTTCAGGCTATTAGGGTGAATAGAATTAGGTACTATATACTTACTATACACATAATACGAGTATGATCATATTAAAAATAATATGAATTACGCCATTAAACTCTGAGAACATTTAATGGGTAGTTCATATTTATGTCCCGATTAAAATATCGATACCGTGCCTACGTCAAACAGTGTTTACATAATAGGTATATATTTCACAGATTTTGGTGCAAATTCTTTGAAATAAGATATTGTTCGAAACGTAGGTTCCCACGGTCAGTCGCAGACATTTTTTACACTTTGTATAGAAATGACTACGTACGTGTACAAGTACGGAACCCACTTGAAGAGATATTAGCAACAACGACTGAGAAAACTACCTACAATTATTTTTCCACACATACGCGAATGCTCCCACAGGCAAATAGGTGAGTACTTTCTTATTTTATTTAATAAGCACAATAAAAAGGGTAGCGAATTGCCTTCATTATTTAGTTGTTGATTTTTTTATCTGGTTATAAATTACGATTTTCTTTTCTTTATTCTTTACGAGACACTAAAATAAATAAAAGACTTTTATTAGCCTTCTATCTTACCCCTTTTTATCCTAAAATAACGCCAGATTAAGGCAGATGCCACAAACACTCATCTGTCGTTCGGTGGTCAACTTTTATAATATACTACGGACGTAAATTTTATTGTTAAAGTTTTCTCAGAGACATTAAAAGACATCTTTAGAGAAAAAAACACAATAAACAAAAATATTGCTTGAAATGAAATTATTTAAAACGCACACAATGTGCGTTGGTTGGCAATAGTGGTTGGTTGGCAGACATTGCCTATTGCAATAAACCAGCCATTTGGATATATTTTTTTTCAATAAAGATTTTATTTATTTAATGTTGTAATACTTCATATCTGCTACCTTCTAGCTTAATTCCTACTACATGACATGACTGTATACTGATTGTTACATACACTGTAGGTACACCTCGTCTCCAACCTCAATTATAGCAGAAAAAGAGTGCATACAACTGCTATACCAACAGAAACAGTTTCACAATTTCGAAAGATTGTACTTAGTCCAAGGAAACACAAATAATCAGTGATGGCCGCGAAATTGGAAACGGATGTCTTGAACAGCAACCCCAAACAAATTAAATGCGATACCGTCGGCTTAGAGTATAAACCTGCTTTCTGCACCGGAATGAATTTTTGCACAAGAGTCGTAAATAAATGTAACCGAAAAAATTAAAACAAAGAAATGAAGACTTCGTGATTCTGTCGTCTTCATTTCGTCATTCTGATTTCTTAAATTACTATTATTAAATTTTTGCAGTGTTTTTATTGTCCACTGTAAAATTCATTCTGGTGCAGATAACAGGTTTACACTCTAAGCTTATACGATATGATAAGTATGTTGATAAAATACATCTACGTTTTGTAGTTGAAAAGAAAAATAAAGAAAAATACAAAACTGGTAAACACTGTAAAATGCAGACAAGTATATCCATCACCAATAATTTAAATAATTTCCGGCATGAGAGTTTTCAGGCCTTTGCGCCGAAGAGTGTGCAGACATGTACACCTAACGCAACGACGCCAACGCTACGAACTTCGATGTCCGCATTTATTCAAACAACATCAGTTTAGAATCTCTGACATTAAAGTATTCACTGTTAGCGAAATGAAAATAAATTTTCAGTGTAAATACAACAACATCAAAGTAATTCTATTTATCTTACTGAACACGTTTCGATACAATAAAAAGTATTACAAACGAGAAAATACTGTCCCACGATAAACATTTTCTAATAGACACCGTTACGCTCAACACGTACATAATACTAGTATTATGTACAATAATGAAGAAACACTGTCGACATCATACCATCTAATTACTAGCGAATGCTTAATACCTGAAGATGAAGATGGCAATAAGATTAATTAATTCATTAGGGATGCAATGTAAAAATTGTAATATCGTTCTAAGTAACTAAACCAACCCTTACGAACCTCCTGTGTTATGTAGAGGAATATCAAGGAATCAAATTATTAGTAGTAACTATTAGTACAAAATATGCCAACAGCAGCTTTTACATCCACTCAATCGTTTTTTGAATGTTGTCTTCATCTATGCAGTGAGGTTATATTAAAAAATAAAAATATATCTACTCAGAAGCTACTAGGAAGAACTTTCGTCCTCTTAAAAGTCGGTCAAATGAATGAAAAAGTTTTTTAATAAACGAAAAGATCCAAGAATCTCACTCGATAAGAGGAATACAATTAACATATTAAAGTAACATTTTTTCGTACGTACTAGGCGATTTCCCCAAATGTAGTAGAAAAGTTTTTCCCGAGAAAATTTTCATTATCTGCAGCTGAACAGAATATATAGATCAAGAAAAAAAACTTATGAAGGTAGCAAAAGAATTGCTATCTCTTTGAGGGCAATACATTACAATCGTTAGGTTGGCCAACGTGGCAACGCTTGCTGGCAACATAATAATGACATTCATCCTCACGAGAGTCCTCATACATTCGCTTAATAGTGCGTCTATTGCCCAATCCCACCAACTTTAACCTAGGAAGGAGAGCCTTAAGGAATTTCCATACAAAAACAGAGATAATATTCTATTTATTGAATAAGACACATCCGCTTGCAGCACCATCGCAGCCAAATTCCATATGAAATGCAACATGCAACTCACTTAGTCTGGGCGGAGATATTTGGGCACCTAACGTAGGTGAGCTGCATGTTGCATTTCATATAGAAATTGGCTGTGGTCTATCTGCAAGCGGATGTGCTCACCTACGTTAGGTGCCCAAATATCTCCGCCCAGACTAAGTGAGTTGCATGTTGCATTTCATATGGAATTTGGCTGCGATGGTGCTGCAAGCGGATGTGTCTTATTCAATAAATATAATAGTCCGAGAGCCCGCTGCTTATTTTATGACGTATCTGTTTTTTGATCGAAATGTGGTATAAACGATAGCTTACCAATAGGGTTTTACATCGCACTAGGGTTGCCTATCAAAATCTTGCCGCAACCCCCCCTGCCCCCCCCGAAAAGGTCCCTCTTCGCGGTTTTTCGCATTTTATAGGAATATGGTAAGAGATAGGAGAAAGTAGTCAATGACAAAAATAATCCTTGCTAAATTTTCTACAAAAAACGTTAAGTCAATTTTTTCATAGGACTAGTAGTTTACCCGTAATGGCCGGTCAAAAAACAGGATATTTTTTGAAAAAATAAAAAAAAAAGTTTGATTTTTTTTCTTTCACATTCTTCCACCCATTATTACTAACATTTTATGGAAAAAAAAATTTGGCCTGCGGCGCTATATCACTGGTTATTTTATGAAAAACTAAATTATAAGAATTTTCGTCACTGAGTTTTATTGTAATAACTCCGAAATTATTAAATGTATGAACATAAGTTATAGCTCGTTTTGTAGCTATAATCCGGTGAAATTAAACACAAAACAGTTCCTCGATGGAAAGTTGTGGGGTAGTCTGTTTTTCTTTCATTCTATACGTATTTTGGGGTGCTGAATCCGAATCCGAGGTTTGCCAACAAAATTTCGTGACGGAACATGGCGAAAAATTGGTGAAATGGCGAAAATATTCATTTTCTGGCGATTTCTTTATAAGAACTCGAAAACTGACAACGTTCGTAAGTTATTTTTCTACGCAAAATTTAAGTACGTAAAATTTACTACAAAATTGCGATATAAAATTTTTCTCTAAAATAAATAGCAACGGAGCTGTCAAGGTCCAAAAAATGGCCAAATTTTCTTATTGTTTTACATTACGAGAATCGAAAATGTATTGAAAAAGTTCACCTTGTTGCCTTCATAAGCAAATTTCAACAATTATTCTTTAAATTCATGAGTCATATTTTACCTCGTTGGAATCAGAAAACACAAAGAAAACTACTTTTGAAATTTTTATTTAAAAACACCGTGAAATATTTGAGCTAGACATGTTTAAATAATTTTATTTAAAAATATAGTAATTTGTTTAGGCTAAAAATGTTTAAACCTTTTTAGCGTAAACATTTCACTACATTTTTAAATAAAATTTGTCCTGAAAGCTTTATCCATGTTTACTGATTCCAACGAGGTAAAATATGTATCATAAATCTGAAGAATAATTGTCAAAATTTGGTGATAATTGTAACAAGGTGACCTATTCTCCATACATTTTCCATTCTCACAATTTAAAATAACGAGAAAATTTGGCCAATTTTTGGAGCTTGACAGCTCCGCTGCTAGTTATTTGAGAGAAAAATTTTATAGTGCAATTTTGTAGTAAATTTTACGTACTTTAATTTTGCGTAGAAAAATAACTTAAGAAAGTTGTCAGTTTTCGAGTTCTTATAAATAAATCGCCAGAAAAGGAATATTTTCGCCATTTTACCAATTTTTCGCCATGTTCCGTCACGAAATTTTATTGGCAAACCTCGGATTCGGATTCAGCACCCCAAAATACGTATAGAATGAAAGAAAAACAGACTACCCCACAACTTTCCATCGAGAAATCTAAAGGCACCGTATTACTAAGACTATGGTAATTAATTCGTTCTTTGACTATTTTCCTGTAGCTCTTATCAATTTTCAACCAATTTAGTTTAAATACATTTTTTTTGTATTTTAAATGAATTTCGGTTTTGGACCGGCCATTGCGGGTAAACTGCTAGTTCTACGAAAAAATTGACTTAACATTTTTTATAGAGAATTTAGAAAGCATTATTTTTGTCATTGACTACTTTCTTCTATCTCTTACCATATTCCTATAAAATGCGAAAAACCGCGAAGAGGGACCTTTTCGGGGGGGGAGGGGGGGTTGCGGCAAGATTTTGATAGGCAACCCTAGTGCGATGTAATACCCTATTGGTAAGCTATCATTTATACCACATTTCGATCAAAAAACAGATACGTCATAAAATAAGCAGCGGGCTCTTGGACTATAATATTATCTCTGTTTTTGTATGGAAATTTCTTAGGGCTCTCCTTCCTAGATTAAAGTTGGTGGGATTGGGCATATATCTTTTTCATGTACTTGGATTGGCCAACGTTTGTAACATCATCATCAAACGTCACCTTATCGTGGCCTGTACGATAATACTATTGCGTCCGGTCTCGCTCATTCATCATTAACTTATTCGTGGTTAATCATAAATCTAATGATTTAATAAAAATAAAAAAAAGATGCTAAAATTTCATAAAAAAAACACGCTGTCAAAAATAGACAGTCCTTAGGTATGAGTATAATCCACATTTTTATTGTGAAAATTAAGTCGTGTTTTCACATTAAGTTATATCTAAAGTATTATTTATCACACTGTAAAATTTAATATTAATGCTATATTATTATAATTGTACCACCCTTTTGTCATTACAAAAGAGACAAAGAGGAAAGAGATGAGTCAAACAAGTTGAGACAATAATGCTCATTATTTGCGGAAACCAATGGGAATAATGGTTTGTACAAACTAAAAGACAAACTTTTTAGTAAATCTGTCAACCTTTGGTTTCGGCAGACACCTATGAATTAGTGACGTATATTGAAACTCATCGATAATTTAATTAAGATGCTTATCAAATGCATTTATTTAATGATACTAAAGACACTTAAGGGCCTATATGTACCGAGCAAAAATCGTTATATTTTCGCTTCAACTTTTTAAAATTTTGTATGAGAATGTTAACGCGAAATATGTAAGAATAACGTAAGCGACAAAATTAACAATACCTTTTTAAATGAAACCTGGGAAGAAATCTAATAATCTAAAACGGTCAATTTGTTAAGATTATAATTACCAGTATTTTGGCAAAATTTTACTTTTATACTTGAAAAATTGAACGGAAAATCCTCAGATCCCGTTAATTTCAGGGGTAGTTTCGAAATATTTTTTTATTCAAGGAATTTCTAAATATAACGGAGTAATATCAAATGAAGTTTATCAAATATATTCAAAACAGGCAATCTGTAGTCCATACTTTCATCTATCACTGTCTTCAGTTTCAAGACGATTCTCTCAGTATTTGCTGAGAACAATTTAGGGCGCCGAAGCCGGATGACAGCATATAGGAACTTAAGTTCCAAAAATATAGTTATAGCATCTAAAATTAAGTTTATCACTATACATTTTAGAAGCTATATCTTTTTCGCTGTGGCAACTTTTGCAAGTTGTTCGAATATATACGGAAACACCTCGCGACCGCAGCGCTCTCAATTATAGCCGCGAATTTTTCGTCTAATATCACATTTTTTTTTACATAATATGTATTGCGAAATATAATACATCGTTGTTCACAACACTTGGTGTTCATTGACACAATACGAGTTTACAAAATGTTTTGAGTAGTCGTTTGGCAATCTGTTCTTACTGTCTACGCAAACGGCGGCTTACAGATTATATGATAATAAACCTGGAGAGCAATTATAAAATTATTTTCTACATTTATTTTCTTACAGTCTCGGTAAAAAGCAGTGTGCAAAATGATTAGCTCAGGAACACATTCTTTCCATACGCCTACGCCATATCACGTAGGTATCTACGAGTATATAAATACCATTGCGACATAAGACTATGTGTGATTTTCACAGAGTTTTAAATATTCTCGATGTGCAACTTGATTTATTTATGATACGCATCCCTTTAAAATTAGTCTAGTGAAGTCCGTTGAATGAAATGTTTGGATAAACTTCATTCTGACGATAAGTGAAAAGTCACTTTGGTAAAGTGTCCGATGTGTATACAACAGTGACAGAATACGGAAACACAAACATTCACGTAACCATTTGGTGACTAAACAAATAAAAATTTACTTTTGTGTACGACTTTACGTACACGTAATGCCACTGGGGACATAATACGAGCACCGCAATACAGTTGGTAGGCATGAATAGATGTAGAATACAAGTAAAATATATTGAACAACAATTAGATTTTATTTATTAATATTCTACACCAGCACCTCACTGCTTATAAAAACAAAATTTCTTATGCCTCATCCACATGTTCGCCAACCCTCCACGTTTCTTCTGCGAATGAGGTAAAAGACGTGCGGACGGGGTGATTGTGTTGGATTGTATACGTAATCGACGGTTAACGTCTTTTTACTCATTCACACAAAAAACGTGGAGGGTCGGCGAGCGTGAAGCGGCCGCATCAAATAGAGTGCTTACAAAACTTTAAAGCTTTAAATAAGCAATTTCGTATACTTTATTGAGCATACCTCGTATCAGTCAGTGCGTGCATTGCCAAAATACTGACGAGATTAATGAAATTTATTCATTTTAATGGATACCAAATTGAATTTAGGTAATTAAAAATTCATCTGTCATAAATTGTTTTTTAAGACCAAAGTATCACTGTACCTAAAAAAGGATGTTAATTAAGTAGATATTTCTCTCCTTATAATATTTTTACTGTCGACAAAGTCAAAAACGTTTCCTTAGAAAATGAAACTATAGCAAAATATTATTATATATGTTATAGAGCTGAGAGAATGAATAGAAGCTAAGTATGAGACAGGTATACTTGTCTTAATAATAATACTCTGGTTCAAGATTTTAATTTCGGGATAAAGATTAATTATTTTAACAACGTCTTAAGGAGGATCATTCTTCCGCATTACAAATACGTCTGCCTGAGTCTAACAAAGATCGTGTCTTATTAATTATTATTATTACAGAACAGGTACAAAATACTAGCAGCTTCAGAAAAAAACTCACTAATCTTAAAATATTATTTCTTATTCGTTCGCCAAAAATATTGATTCAAAAAATTGGACGGCATAATATTAGTTGAAAGTTTTTACGATGGCTCTACAATGTTTCCCCTCTTAACACAAGTTTTACTTTATAACGGGGGGTAAAACGTTAAAATATTGAGTTTAAGATCTATATACTCAAATGTAAATTTAAACTGTCTACTTATTGTAATTACACATGTTTTAAATAAATGAATAAAAAAAAAAAAAATGTTTCAAGATTTTTTCGAACACATCTAGTTGTTGAAGTAGTCGCGCTTCCGGCCATTCGACAAACTTGATCACAACTTCCAACTGTACAGCATTATAACTTCCAACAACAAGAAATACGAAAAATATTCAGGCAATTTGGACAAACGGTTATATTAATTTAATAACACGACAGTTTCATCTGAGCGCGGCGGTCGTTGGAAGTAGAAGATGAACGAACGTCTATTATATCAAATTCATTAAATACAACCTATTTATACATTCATTGGAGGCTTAAGGTGTTCTATGCGACAGAATAATACCCGTTAACCTCAAGGGAAAATTCTATAAGACAGTAGTAAGACCTGCCATGCTCTGCGGGACGGAATGCTGCGGCCCCTGCAATGCAAGGAAGAGCAGTTGCTCCATACCATGACCGATATGAGAATGCTGCGCTGACCACTCGGGGTAACAGATTAGATAAAATCCGTAAGGAATATAATATATTAGAGGACTTATGAAAGTTGCCCCGATCGACCCTAAAGTGCGAGAGGCCCGACTTCAGTAATATGGATAATAATAATAATAATGCCTAGAGCCCGTTGCCGAGCATATTTATGAAGCATCCGAAGAATCGTTGCTACGTAGTTGTTCCTGCCGGTGATGCCATCGAAGGTGACTGTGGAGGCCGATTCTGGACAAGCACACTTTGTCGCACTTTGGACAGGGCTGCTCTTCATTTGTGATGGGTCTGCGGGTGGTTCTATTCTGCGGGCCGCTGTAGTTATTTATGGTCTTCCGCCAATTTTTCCGATCACCCGCCAAGCTTTCCCAGTCATTTTGGCAGTTTGTGTCCTTCAGCGTGCTGTGCAGAACGTCCTTGTATCTTTTCCGTTGCCCGCCATGTTTTCTTCTACCTTCAGCCAACTCGGAGTACATGAGCTTCTTTGGAAGTCTATTGTCCGACATACGGACGACATGACCCGACCAGCGAAGGTGAGCACGGGCCAACAACACCTCGATGCTCTGGCAGCTCGCTCTATCTAGGATTTCTTTAGTAATATGGATACGGACACAGAGAAGGGACGAGCATTCCGGTTAGGAGGGCAACGAACTGGTCAGTGGAAGGACCAACGAAGAGAGGACGTCCAAAGAAGTTCCTTGAGGAGACCATCAGAGGAGACATGTAACACCTGGAGTTTACTTCAGAAGACTGCCTCTATCGGGGCAAATGGAGAGAGAGGATCAGAGCCGCCGACCTCAAATAAGTTGGATGTGGTGTGGAAAAGAGAATAGATTTATTGGATGTTCAAACATTAGGTAGATAAGTATAGGTAGAGAATTAATTAAAGTAAGTCACTTCTCTAAGTAAGACTTCTCCCACACACAAGTTTGCTTTAGTGGGAGAATAATAATGATAACTTTTTATATGAAGTTGTTATAAAAAAGATTGTAATGTTATATTATAATGTTTAACTAGCTGAGTTACCCGTGCTTCGCAACGGCAAATTGGACAGAACAAACCGGCATACTTTATAGGCTTGAGCTGGACAAAATGTGATTTAAGATCTGAACTTCTTTTTCAATGCCCTTTTATATGATACCACACACGACCCCACTCAACGCTTGGATCCCCTTATTTACCCAGCCTATTTATTTATTTATTTAAGCTTAAAAAAATACTGCACAGAAATATTACAGCAGTTACGCCTTTGGGTTCCTGTGTATTACAAAATACATTATATGCTAATAGGTATATACTACTTACAATATATCTAGGAAATTAAAAACTTAATTAATCAAATTTTCAATGACTCTGACGAACTCTCTGTATGTAATGAACACTTACAAAAATCAGACTTTATTTTATGTAAGTACTTATAAAAATTAAATAAATAAATTGAAAAATAAAATAAAAGTATTCTCGAACAAATTGACAAACTAATTAGATAATAAAGAAATCTTATTCCAGCAGTTTTCAACCATAGGCAAGTGAGTATATAAAAAAAACTATAAATGAATTCGTCTAAGCGATGGATTATAATATTAACTTGTTATGGTGTAGTTTGTTGACGAAAAATAAAATCATAATAATCCATGGCGCGAAATCTTTCAGTTATATCTACATTATTGTGTGATGTATCGATATAAGTACATGCATATTATGTATGGATCATTTACTATAGGTAGGTATAAAAGAATATTGTGTTCAAAATATTCAGTTTGAAGACATTCAAGAGATACGAGGGTAGTGTGATTTCTGCCTGTTTTAGGTAGGGCACATGTGGCCCTTAGGTAGATTAATACTTAGAATTAATTTTTTTTGGTCAGTATCGTTTTGGTTTAAGGAAGTTGAAATGTTTAACACATGGGGATTTATTTAAGACTTCGACCTATGTTATTTTTCGTTTGGACAAATTAAATAATATGAATACACTACATACATAGATACGTACCTATCTATATATGTTAGGAAGAAGATGGCGTAGGGTGTTACCTAAGTATGTTCAGTTGGATAAGATATAATATGATGTAGGTATAGTTATAGATAGATACATCCAATAGGTAGTAATATGTTTTTTTTATACCCACCACTCCAAACACACATGCGGATATTTGCAAGGAAGTTATATGATGCAACAAAGAATCAGGACTGTTGTATCAGAAACGCCGTGGTGATTAGACCTCTCCGAGCGTGGGGAGCGTCTTTGGCGCGAAAGCGTCCTGATGACGCCGGAAGATTATCGCGGAGGCTTTAAGAGGGAGAATACCTCCGCCTCTTTGACTAGCAGAGGGTCCTCAGCGTGGGAAGGATTGGAGCACTTGTCCGAGTTCCACGGACACGACGAACTTCAGCGGTGGCTGCAAGGAAGGTGTCCAGGGTGGACAGAGAGAAAAGACCAGGGTGGCGTCGAGTACGTCTCCGCTCCCTTGGTAGGAAGAAGAGAAAAAGAACTGTGCGATTTGTGTTTGATTTTGGGAGATTTTTTTTTTTTTACTCATGTGTGCGATTTCGGAAAGACAATGGGGGGAAACCATAAAGTGAAAATGGACACGGGGAGGATTAGTTATGTGTTGGGGTAATTTTAAGTAGTTAGTTAATAGTTACGCGTAGCTATCTTAGTTTTTTTTATTATTATTATGAATTTTTTTTGTGTGTGTTTTAAATAAAGTAATTTAAAATTGGTTATCCGAGTTTTTACTTAAAAGTTCCTACCATAATTACAGATAATATGCCAATAAGAGTCCCAGTAAAAGTGAAGTGGAATCCTAATGGAGTATAATGGACTTTATTTGGACTTGTATGAGAGGAGGAAAAGTGGTCCCTCTCTTACAGTTTTGTTATTTTTTTTTAATGGAAACTTAAAACTCATCAATCTACACCCCCCCCCCTCTATTTACCCCCCCGTATCAATCTTACAGATATTCAATTAGGTATAAACATAAATTCGTTTATTCGTGTATCTGAGTATTGCAGCAATACTAAGTTAACAGTTCTGTAGAAAAATGTTAGGTTTATTTTTCATTTTAGATGAACTGATAATGCGAAATTACAATGTCTAGATGTTCTCAACAATGCCCACTCAAAATATTACATGAAATGATAATAGCAGACTCTTCTGAGAAATAATATTTTTTGTTCTTCCCATTGTTCAGATCACCGCTAATATAACCCAAGAAACCAAATTCGGTCGCGAAATTTGCAAATCGGTCACAAGTGGTCACATGTGGTTGCCGTGTCGACACTGTGTGCACACAAAAACCCGGTCACAAAACACACACATTGTGTACGCTTTGCGACCAGATTTGGTCGCAGAGTGTACACACTGTGTGGTGAATGTGTGCGAACAGAACTCGGTCACAAAGCGCACACATTGTGTATGCTTTGCGACCAGATTTGGTCGCAGAGTGTACACACTGTGTGGTGAATGTGTCCGAACAGAACTCGGTCACAAAGCGCACACATTGTGTACGCTTTGCGACCAGATTTGGTCACAGAGTGTACACACTGTGTGGTGAATGTGTCCGAACAAATTTGGTTCAAATTGTTCGAAATATATTAGTCCACGCTATAAGTAGTTCTCAATCTGTTTCTTGTTCAGTCATGTTTGTAGTGTTGAAGCGAATAGAATCCATGGCTTTTTCATATGTTGGAATATATATAACTTTTATTCGGCATTTTATGCGCTTCCAACCACTTTCAGGCACACTGTCCTCGTTTCTCCTGGCATCTTCCAATATAGTTTTCCGTATAAATTTTGGCCAATACAAAAAACCCTCCTTCACCCAACCACTAGGAACAGCAGAAATCACAACTGCCGAATTTTCCTTTGTTGCGACGAGCGTATACGGCATTTTATACAAAGACTGAAGACGTTCTGACATGAGGAGCGGAAACTGTTTGAGAATAGTAGATCAAGAACTATGGCGGCTAGCTAATGAAAAGCATTGTGACCGCTTTTGGTTACATTCGGTCACAAAGCGGTCACAACTGGTTACAAGTGGTCATAAGTGGTCACATTTGCGACTACTCCATATCCTACGAAATTTTGATAATTATGTTCATTAAAATGCATGTTTAATCGTTTTACAGAATGAAATTTGTTTGGATTATAGCGTAATAGGTCAAAATTAAGGTTTCTGCGAAACAATGGACTTATTGGAAGTTTATTTATTTATTTATTTATTTCCAATCATACACGGCTTTTTAGGCCATTAGTACAAAATTTGTAAAAGTTGTATAGAATTTAATATAAATAAATATGACTATCACATTAATTTATTATTTGGTCTTAAAATTAATAATTAAAAAGGCGCGTTAAAAATAAGCCACCTACTTCACTAAATTACACGATAAATTTTGTTTCGCAATGAAATTCGGATATTATTTAGCTATACCTGTCCGTTTTTATTTTCATTAATTTTTTTTAACGCATATGGCAATAGACCCGGCAATTAAAATTCAGAGGTAAATCTCTCAGCCAATTGGCAGCGTCAGCAGTGACCCCGTGGATTTCAGTTAGACCACGCTCGAAACCAAAAATTGGACACTCAACTATATGGCCCATCGTCTGGCGGCGACCACATTCACAGTCATTATGTCATGGCTGTAAACTATTTTGGTGTTAAGAATTTTGTTGCGCATCCATGTTAAAATTATAAATATATATATTTATTTTTGCGGGAAACCGCAAATACGTACGCGCCAGCAGCGGCGGGCCATTCAAGTGGTCACATTTTGGTTACAAATGCGTCCGAATGCGACCGGATTTGGTCGCATTTGTAACCAAAATGTGACCGAATGCGACCAGATTTGGTCACAAATGTTCCCCACTTTTGGTTGCGGTTTCGGAACTGTGTGCGAACAGCGACCGAATTTCCGATTAGTGTGCACACAGTAGTGTGCGAACGTGTGCGAACGGCGACCAAATTGCGACCGAAATGGTTTCTTGGGAAGGATAAGACTACAAATGAAATGCAATACAAGAACTAAATAGATATTGCAAGGAAGTGAAGAAATAACAATATATATCACGTATGTTATAGAATTCACTACATAAGGTAAGAGAAATACGAATCAGCAGATGAAATTTCCCATTCAATAACGAACTATAGTAACAAAGCATCATTATTACCCAAATCTTTAAACTAGTCATCCTTCTCATAGTCCGAGAGCCCGCTGCTTAATTTATGACTATCTGTTTTTTGATCGAAATGTGGTATAAACGATAGCTTACCAATAGGGTATTACATTGCACTAGGGTTGCCTATCAAAATCTTGCCGCAACCCCCCCTGCCCCCCCCCCCCGAATAGGTCCCTCTTCGCGGTTTTTTGCATTTTATAGGAATATGAGATAGGAGAAAGTAGTCAATGACAAAAATAATCCTTGCTAAATTCTCTACAAAAAATGTTAACTCAATTTTTTCATAGGACTAGTAGTTTACCCGTAATGGCCTGTCAAAAAACAGGATATTTTTTGAAAAAATAAAAAAAAAAGTTTGATTTTTTTTCTTTCACATTCTTCCACCCATTATTACTAACATTTTATGGAAAAAAAAATTTGCTATATCTCTGGTTATTTTATGAAAAACTAAATTTTAAGAATTTTCGTCACTGAGTTTTATTGTAATACCTCCGAAAGTACAGCCACCGAGTGATCCAGCAAGCTATCGCCCAATCTCCCTACTAAGCATTAGTTACAAGCTCCTGGAAAGACTGATCTACAACCGAATAGAGCCTGCCATAAATGCCACAGTACCGATTGAACAGGCTGGCTTCAGGGCGGGAAGGAGTTGCTGTGACCAGGTCCTGGCCCTCACCACTTATGTGGAAGATGGATTCCAGAAGAAACAAAAAACTGGAGCAGCATTTCTGGACTTAACTGCAGCCTATGACACAGTCTGGCGACAGGGGCTTGTACTGAAGTTCCTAAAGGTCATACCCTGTAAAATGCTGGGAAACCTACTAAACAACATGCTTTCCAACCGCCAGTTCCAGGTGCACGCCGGAGATGACATTAGCCGAGGAAGACAACTAAATAACGGCCTACCCCAGGGTTCCGTCCTGGCGCCACTTCTTTTCAATCTGTATACGAGCGACCTGCCCCAGACAAACTGTAGAAAATTTATCTACGCTGACGATATTGTCCTTGCGTCCCGAAGTAACGAGTTTGAGAGATGCCAGATGGACTTGCAAACAGACATTGCCTCCCTAGCAAATTACTTTGCTAATTGGAGGCTAAAACTAAATTTGTCCAAGACGGAAGTAACCGTCTTTCATCTCAGCAACCGTCTGGCAGATCACAAACTCACAGTTTCACTCAACGGCCAAACCCTCAAACACAAACCTCATCCCAAATACCTCGGGGTGACACTCGACAGGTCACTCACCTATAAAAACCACCTTACCGGTGTGGCTGCCAAGGCCCGGACCAGGAATAACATAATACAAAAACTCACTGGCACTAGCTGGGGAGCGGGGGCTGATACCCTCAGAACCTCCTCCCTAGCCCTGGTCTACTCGGCCGCAGAGTATTGTGCCCCTGTCTGGACCAACAGCTCCCACACTGGACCCCTTGACGCACAACTTAACAGAACCATGCGCATGGTGAGTGGGACTATAAAGTCTACGCCTGTGGAGTGGCTCCCCGTCCTCAGCAATATCACACCACCCGAATTGAGAAGGAGGGAAGCCACCATGAGGGAATGGTCCAAATGCCATGCAAGTGCGGAGCTGCCCCTCCACCAAGACATACAGTCAGACCCCAATCTACGACTGAAATCCAGAAAACCATCTTGGATATTGGGCGGTCGACTAGTCGGGGAGGGCTTTAGTGCCGCGCAAGCATGGCAAGATGAGTGGATTTCCCAGAATCCCGATCACAGAAACCTCGTCCAGAACCCCACAGTGAGACAGCCTGGTTTCGACCTGCCTCGCAAACTATGGGCATCGCTAAATAGGATCCGAACTGGCCACGGGAGATGTGGACACCTCCTCCATAAATGGGGCAAGAGGGAACATCCCCAATGCCAGTGCGGGCAGATAGAGACAGTGGAACACATTGTGGGGCACTGTCCCATCAAGAAGTTCGAGGGGGATATTTGGGAGATCCATGAGGTGACGCCAAGGGCAATTGAATATCTGAGAAATATTGACGCGGAGCTCTGACTCAGACTCCCAGATCATTTGTACAATGGTTGTATTCGCATACGAAAGAAGAAGAACCTCCGAAAATATTATATGTATGAACATAAGTTATATCTCGTTTTGTAGCTAAGACTATGGTAATTAATTCGTTCTCTGACTATTTTCCTGTAGCTCTTATCAATTTTCAACCAATTTAGTTTAAATACATTTTTTTTGTATTTTAAATGAATTTCGGTTTTGGACCGGCCATTGCGGGTAAACTGCTAGTTCTACGAAAAAATTGACTGAACATTTTTTGTAGAGAATTTAGCAAAGATTATTTTTGTCATTGACTACTTTCTCCTATCTCTTACCATATTCCTATAAAATGCGAAAAACCGCGAAGAGGGACCTATTCGGGGGGGGGGGGCAGGGGGGGTTGCGGCAAGATTTTGATAGGCAACCCTAGTGCGATGTAATACCCTATTGGTAAGCTATCGTTTATACCACATTTCGATCAAAAAACATATACGTCATAAATTAAGCAGCGGGCTCTTGGACTATCAGGTGGGTCGCAGCTTATAATTCCAAGTCCGTTGTATTCACTTTAGCTCCTTTGTGACATCATGTAAGTATGCTACATCAACCTGAAGATTATTTCATGTACAGCGAACATCGGCGTAATAATTATTGTTGAAAAAATACCTGAGTTACCGTGTACTTATTTTTTTATGCCTGTATACCTAAGATATGTACATAGATATTACAGTTTTAGTTTATTTTAGAATACGTATGCATTTACAGGATTCAATAAGTAATTTCCTTATATTTTTTCCATTTTTACATTAGTTCGCGGTTGAAAATCATTTTCACACCATTAACTCCATCCACAAAATAATGGTATCGGAGTTTGAATTCAATACACAGGAGAAAGAAAAGTTATTCAACACGAACGAAACAGTAGCTAAAGCAAAAGCTGTAAATGTATGTAACCTCGGAAATTTATGATCAATAAAATCAGTACATCGAAATGTTAAAAATAATTTAAATCTCGTCGACGATAAAAACACGATGAAATGAAAATAAAAACGTTCAACAAATAATTGAAAATACAAAATGTAACCTATGTATACATAGATTATCTCGTGTGTGAAAATAAAATACAAAGCTCCAGAAAAAAGATTCACCACGGGAATTTCAATAGTGAATTAATTTTAGCATATACTCCACCGGTAGGTACATTATAACATCTATGTCGTTATTGAGGTCAAAAATCTCGCCACTATTTTTAAATAACATGTTTGATAAACTTTTTATTTGTTTCCTGTGACACACGAGTGATATATAGGGCTGCCACCTTTGTAAGAGTGTAGACCCGGAGATTCGGAAAAAACGAATTTGTGACCATAGTTGACCTTTTTTTTTTTTTTTTGGTCCACACCATAATTCCAAACCCGGAGATTTACTATCCAGACCCGGAGACCCAGTTTTTCTATGGGGGGGGGGGACCGGAACCCCGAGTTTTTTCCTTTTTTTTTTTTTGGTCCACACCATAATTCCAAACCCGGAGATTTACTATCCAGACCCGGAGCCCGGAGAACACCACTCAAACCCGGAGACTCCGGGTCAAACCCGGAGAGGTGGCAGCCCTAGTGATATACCTACTCATACTTTAGGTACATCACGGGTATGTAGCGTGAGATCTGATGACCAAGCAATTCTAAGGAATTTCTACCAAGGCCAGGGTCTCATAGACAGTTACCACGCCTCCTATAGTAGGTAGTTGTTGATTATAAAACCCCTGGATAACACCCAGGAGCTGAGAAACAAGATGCAATGCATTCAATGTGTTGCTCGAGTATATGTAATAGAACGTCGACTTCTAATAAGGAGCTGCCGAGTTCGAATTTCGTTGGTAACGATATATTCCGCACTTCACAAGTAGGTACCTATTCTCGTAGTTTACTGTGAAAGTTTTTGGGTTAGTATACAAAGGCTGACACTTTTTATATAAAAAATATATACGGCCAGACAAATTTATCCCATGTATTCGACTCTGTTCAAAAATCCGACACTGTCTATCCCAGAAGGCAATACTCAATGACCTTACGAAAGGCCAATAGAGTCATTTAGGTTGCGCATCATTTAAGAATGCTTAACACTTAGGTACTATTTCTGATGTTCCTACAGGGACGATCCGTATGGGAAAACAAAGAATCACATTATTCACAAACTGAAATACTTATAGAATTTCCAAATTAAAACTAAGTTGATTCAGCATTCTGAAATGCCATTTGTTATCGTGATATCCTTGCTATATCAGGAAATGCCGTTTAAACTAAACAGTACTTGCATCCCTTGCGCTCTTCTGTATGTGAATATAATTTTAAAATAGATATGGTGTTAAAGCTTTTGATGAATATTTGAAGTTGCGATAAAAAACACAATAAAAAAATAGTTATGTCCTCAAAAGTGCATTTTTATTTTCATCACTGGCGCATGTTTACCAGTAGTTTTATAATATTCTTATTATTTTCATTGTGTGCTCATATTATTTTATGATTATTTCGCCTTTGGTGTGTGATGTCTGTGACAAATATTTTTACGGTCACTTTTGGCACTGCGTGGTATAACAGAATGGGGACGATAATGAGTGGTGGACCCTTTATTGCAGATAAATAGGGAACATAATAGAGAACATAATGCCGCGAAGATAAGGGGTGGATTTTGCACAAAGTCTTATTGATTCCGAGAAAACTATAAAACATGTTTTTTTATACTTATTTAAGTAGGTAGGTACTTACGCATACTTCCTTTGGGAATGATTTATTCAATAATGTCATCAAATCAACATAAATCCCAACTTTATTGGTTGTGTTGATGGAAATCGCAAGTTGTAATAGACTCACCATATATACCTAAGTCAATTGTACAACATTTAATCAGTTTTTCTACTGTGGTACTTAGAACACTTCCATCCTTTAGTTAATAGTGTTAACGAGTGTCCCGCAAAGCTAGCTTATCGGATATAAAAGGGACAAAATAAATTCTCATCAGTGTTATACAATAAGGTTGAACAGATTTCCGACTGGTCGTCGTACATCCATAGATAAGGGAAATGTACATACATTGTACATCTGTCGCTATAGTTCCTCCACGTTACTTACAAAAAATTCTACTATGACGGATGAATGCAAAAGTCTTAATAATTTGATATTTCTTTCATCTTATTTTACTGAAAATTTAAGCACTTTCAATAACTTGTAAGTCCTAAGCTAATGATGTAAACATAAAATCTATTATTGTGAAATAAGTATTAAAAGTTATTTAGTAATTGCTGTCATAGGATTCACAAAGAAGGTAAATCACGCAGATGGAATTAAGTACCTACCCAAAATATTGTTCAATATAAATAAGATTACTCAATCAATTGAACGACGGTCAACCCCTGATGAAATATAATAACAGACCTCTTCCTACAAAGAAGCAGTTAAGGAGTTATCAATTTAGAGAGAAGAAAAGCTCAAGCACTTCCGGCGTGGCGCCCGTCGCCATCTTGTTCACATCCGGTTACCGTCATAAAGACGACCGAAAAGAGTCCATTGTTCACAAATAAATAATAACAAATTTTCAGAATATGTCACGTGAAGGCTAAATATTCATTTAAAAACATCCATTAGGTTTTACTTAGCTATGTTGCTTCTAAATACGTACTTACATTTATTTGAAAAATATATATTATACCTAATCAGTAATCACATTACGAAAAATAAAATAAAAAATAGACAAAAGGAGGGTTTATTTTTATTTTTGATATATTCAGAAGTTATCCCTTTATTATGTGACCTATTGCTAGTTAAAGCCTTTTGCAATAAAATTAAGGAATAATTTCGCATAACCGATCCCGTTTGAAAAGATATACGTAAAATATATCACGTCATTAAAACTTTTCAAATTGACAAAAAATACGGTTAGTCCCTATTAAAATCCGTACGCTTTTTAAAATGCAACAACAAAGTTTCTGTATATATATATACTCGTACCAATTAGACGTGTATGAATCGGGCATCATTTTATACGAGGCACATGCAGTACACAGCACAGTGCACACTCCTGTTACCGATTATTACAATTTGTTTAAACTTTCGTGACGGCGCAGTCCACCGTGGGTGGAAATCATGCCAAACATCGATAACCGTACAGTGAATATTTGATTTCATAAAATAGCATAATATATGTAATAATCAAGTAGTACCTATTCTTATGTCGCAAAAAGAATGAGGTAAATTGGTATTCTGTTCTCTCTGCCTACTGAATGAGGCAAGAGGATGTGGTATACAAGTTAGTTATAATAATTCAGGATTATAATTCATCGTATGACGTACACATCGTAGACTTCACGCATGAATTAATGAAATACGTATATTAGCTACAAACGGAACCGAAAATCTCCGCTGGGTCACAATCCTAATTAACTGGTATGCAGAGTAACAGGAACTAGACAATTATTTTCCAGTAAAATCATAAATTAGTTTACAGAGAAAATTAAATTTTCTCTCTGGGAAAATGGATGGCGGAAGCCGACATTCTCCACACAAAATTATTCAGTTTTAGTGGCGTGCTTATCATTAAGGATAATCTGGTTACTTAATATACAACCATTCAGCGCCATCCTGACACGACCTGATTAAAATGTTTCGGGATATTGTTTTTTTTTTTATATACTAGATACTTTATAATCACACTGCTGTTGTAAACAGCAAGAATCTTGACAGATTAAGAGACAGAAAATAAAGGTGGTGGGTACCTACCATGATATTAAAATTAGAAGGAAAATTATCTCGTATTAAAAAGTATTTCATGTCAATATGTAGTAAAACGTGCCATTCAATTTACTTAGACATACCACGATTTGCAAAAGATGTAGATTCATCGTTAATACCAAAAAGGTTTAATCATATAACAGAATGTCAATTTTTACACCACCAGATTAAAAAAAATTGAGCTAAAGCCTGGTCTGGACATATAAACACATTTACGAATATAACTGCGTCCTACGTGTGTTGTCAAAACCTGAAAAATCACTGAACAAAAAAGTTTCTCAATTCAATATTGGAGTGTCGTTGCAGAAAGTATTTTTATATTGGTATCTACAAGAATTAACCACACTTCTAACGTACGCGTAGGTAAGTAGTAAAATATTATATTTAGGATTATTTTATTTCATAAGTTCTCAGTTGATTTTAAAGGCAAACCAAAACATTTACCTCTCTCTATGTAGAGGAATGCACAGTACGAGGATAGCGAAGGCAAAGGGGAGAAATGAAATAAATCAACCCACCAAATGATAAACTCAAGATTTATACCTTCCTCTGCTAAGCATGTCCTTTGTAAACACCAAAACATACATCTGTACCTATATTCATATCATATAAAGCGCGTAGTCTATTATAAGTAAAATACCTAAACATGTTAATATTATTGTGATACCTATATAGAAATTCATAACTTTTTAATTATCTTCATGTTCTTTGCACATAGCTAAAGCGTGTTTTTCCAACGTAATAATAAAAGCTATTAAGAAATAAAACTCTAGGTATAGGATCAGTGCCAATATTTTAATTATTACTCTTGTTTAATAAAGTATAAACCTTATTTAATTATAATGAACACAACAAGAACTTAGTGATTTGATCATGTTTTTTTTTTTTTTTGAAGGAGTAAATAATAAGTGCGATCTGTATAATGATCCACAGAAATAAGAATAGTTTCAGGAGATAAGTTCTCTCTTGTCTATAGTAATATAATACGACAGCACAAACAATTCACATCAAGTTAGATCTAAAGTCAAGTGGTCAATGTGCCTCACAATACGAGATATAATAAATAACAAACTATTCTGTACAATACTATATTGCTACTGTAGCGATTTTTCTCGGAAAACTTTTCCATCGAAGATAACATACCTAGGTATATTATTTAAAAGCTAGTCTATATCGCTAAGAAGTTTCGTATGTACGAGTATAAATCTCTTGGTGGTTTCATTGTGCAAAGGACTCTCCCCTCCAATTGAATCATAACGTCTTGGCTGGCATCCCGAAGTATTTCGACGACACATGCCGATTACAATGGCTAAAGGGAAATAGAGTAGTCTTTTTTCAATGAGAACTTTGTACCGATATGACAATAATGTACAACGAGTAATGTACTTATTTCAGAATATGCTTTAAGTCAGCAGACGACTTTCTAACATTCAAAACAGCTATACTCTATGTTAACTCCGTCAAGGAATACGCACACCCTCGACCAATTTAGGAACATCCAGAATATCTACATATAGTGATACCAATTTCTTCTCTACAACAATATAATGTGAAACCTCTGCACAAAATAATCAATGGATCAACACCATCAATTTAACTGACACAGGTACTTACCTAATGATATACCTATCAATAATATTTATTTCAAAAGTTTCTTCAGTTTATCTCAAACACTATATAGCGTATTATATTGTCAACCTCCCGATGGGTTGATCCTTAGGCAATTTTATAAATATATATTTTAAGCCTTTCTTACGCAGATGGCTGGTGCCCTTAGTGACATAAATTCACAATACCTGAAGGCAGAACAATAAGGCTAGTAGTAGCCAGTAGTGAATAAACTTCTATATTGATTGGCTCTCTATTAGGTGCCCATAAAAAATGCAATATTTCACAAAGCAAATTATTTCCAACGAACGAAAATTGTATTCCTGTAATTGTTTATGGATTGGATTTATTGTAAGGAATGTTAAATAAATATAAGTATGTTTATTTACAAACTACAGAAAAAGGATTTTTCAAAGTGAAGCTAATACATGTACATGGGAATGTAATAGGTACCTACTTTAAAATTTAGATGAACTTGCCTGATCTTTGTTACAATTTGCATACGTTACGGCGAAAGTAATGCAAGGGTTGTTAAAAAATGGGGCAAACATATTCCTATGTAAAATGGGCTTTTGTGTGACGACATCAATTTTGCATAAAACTACGTTAAGTATAATTAGGTGTACGAGTGATGTAGGTTACGCCTAGGGCTGCCACCTTTGTGAGAGCGTAGGCCCGGAGATTTCGGAAAAAACTAATTTGTAATTATAGTTAACCTTTTTTTTTTGGCCTACACCATAATTACAAACCCGGAGATATAGTATACTGACCCGGAGCCCCGGTTTTCCTATGGGGGGGGGACCAGGACCCCGGGTATTTTCCTTTTTTTTTTAGTCATGACAAAAATTTCCGACCCGGAGATACACTATGCTAACCCGGAGCCCGGAGAACACCACTCAAACCCGTAAGACTCCGGGTCAAACCCGGAGAGGTGGCAGCCCTAAGTTACGCCTATAATAATATGAATAGTGTCTTCTTTGTTCGACAAGTACCTACTCGCAAAGCATGCAAACCATACTAGGCTGTAACGTGAGATATTTTAAGATACGGTTCTTCATACCTTTACGCAAATATCACATAATATATTCTTGTGATGACAATTGACAAATGTCAAGCGAAGGACTCCACTCAGTTGCGTTAACATCAGGCACATGCACATTGCACGTGTATCCTTTTACACGTCTGCGACTATAGTTACCCCATATTGTAGAAGAAGCGGTAACACCGCGATGGCATGGAGTATAAAAATTCTGAGTAATTAAGGTAGATCGGGTGGACTGTAAGACATTGCTTTTGCAATAAGCACGCCCTTATGCATACTACTACGTCTGGTTTTGTAACACCTAAAATTGTGATTGATTACAAAGTTATGTTTCAATGTTTAATACATTTTGGAGAAAATGCAAAACAGCAGCCACACATAAATAGCTACAGGATACAGTATAGGTACTGTTACATATCAGTAAAAGTAGGCTCAGATTCACATGTGGTAAATAAAATGACATCGTAAAAAGGGAAAAAGAAAACAACCTATGTGCTATAGAGAATTCAGTTCTACAGTGGAAAAATGTCGTAGAGCAAATCATTTGGGGAAAACGCAAAGCTAAAAGGATTAAAACGTGTAACGTCATTCCTATTTTTTTATTATTATTATTCCACCAACTAATGCGCCGCTCGCCTAGTAGTCCGAGAGCCCACTGCATAATTTATGATGTATCTGTTTTTTGATCGAAATGTGGTACAAATGATAGCTTACCAATAGGGTTTTACATCGCACTAGGGTTGCCTATCAAAATCTTGCCGCAACCCCCCTTGCCCCCCCCCGAAAAGGTCCCTCTTCGCGGTTTTTCGCATGTTGTAGGAATATGGTAAGAGATAGAAGAAAGTAGTCAAAGACAAAAATAATCCTTGCTAAATTCTCTACAAAAAATGCTAAGTCAATTTATTCATAGGACTAGCAGTTTACCCGTAATGGCCGGTCAAAAAACAGGATATTTTAAGAAAAAATAAAAAAAAAAGTTTGATTTTTTTTCTTTCACATTCTTCCACCCATTATTACTAACATTTTATAGAAAAAAAATTTTGGCATGCGGCGCTAAATTACTGGTTATTTTATGAAAAACTAAATTTTAAGAATTTTCGTCACTGAGTTTTATTGTAATAACTCCGAAATTATTAGATGTATGAACATAAGTTATAGCTCGTTTTGTAGCTAAGACTATGGTAATTAATTCGTTTTTGACTGTTTTCCTGTAGCTCTTATCAATTTTCAACCAATTAAGTTTAAATTCATTTTTTTAGTTTTTTAAATGAATTTCGGTTTTGGACCGGCTGTTGCGGGTAAACTGCTAGTTCTACGAAAAAATTGAAATAACATTTTTTGTACAGAATTTAGCAAGGATAATTTTTGTCATTGACTACTTTATCCTATCTCTTACCATATTCCTATAAAATGCGAAAAACCGCGAAGAGGGACCTTTTTGGGGGGGGGCAGGGGGGGTTGCGGCAAGATTTTGATAGGCAACCCTAGTGGGATGTAAAACCCTATTGGTAAGCTATCATTTGTACCACATTTCGATCAAAAAACAGATACGTCATAAATTATGCAGTGGGCTCTTGGACTATAGTGAGAACAGAGACTTGTTATTCTTACCCAGTATTGTCAAGACCACTGCTGGGCGCGCTACGCAGAGTCTCACTATTACGATTCGATCTTACATCAGCAGTCTGCATACCTACCCTAAAAATCTTAAGACAAATTGCTTTAAATTTTAGTTCTTATAATATGTCTACTGCAGTGTTTTTTCGTTTCGCAAGACTTCTCACATTTTTACATTAAAAATTCTTTCGTGCGTAAATATGTGGAAATATTTTCTTGTAATCCCTGCATTAATATGAAGAAGAGATTTAAAAAAGAAAAAAATGATATCTTTGTATTCTATTTCGGTATTATTTTATAATTTCCTAACGTCTTCTTTACAACCCCTCGGTATTCTTGCTATGTTCATAAGAAATGGTTTAATTTGGTTTTCGGGAATGAGAACTGTATTTCGTTTAAATTAACATCGCGTTTTTTTTTATCCTCATTTATCCGAACTGGCAAAATACATTAATAATTGTATAGGTTACGCTCCCAGACGTGTTTTTATGTTTAAAGATACTATATTTCAATTAATACGTCTCAGTTCATTTCAGTTATCTTAGAAATGTAATATTAGTTTACTATTTACTCAATCACTTCGAATTAACAAGACTTGAGGCTTATCCATTTCAATTATTATAAAAATGTATGTAAGTATAACCTTCGAATTCTTCATTTGTTCTCTCTGAAAAGCTTACGTACGTATAGGAATGTTAATGAGCATAAAATAAGAGTAAATTTGACCTTCACATGTTGCTATATAGCGTGGACAATTTAAACTGTCGATCCCAATAATAAACTATATTCCAATTAAGGAGTGACACTTTGTATTGGATATCGATGCATCGAATTGCATAATAAACCCTAAAAAATGAGGTAAAATTCGATCCATTTTATTAGAAAAAATACACGCGGTGCAAAATCTTATGGAACAGATAGATTCGTCACCCTGCGTAAGCCTAATTAATATATTCTATGGAAAATATATTTTCATGGGTTCACAAGGGAACTGAAACAGAATATCAACGAAATCATTAAATAATAGTAAAATAGTATTGGGAGAGGTCTGTCGAGAGGAGCCATTCTGGTAAGCCTTGAGTCCTTCCTATATTGGGCACAAATCATTGTGTGGTAAAGATTTAGTAAGGTACCTAATCATTGTGTTCATCTGTCTATTCACATACTTGGACTTCTACTTATTCTTCTTCTAGAGTCTATGAAGTCATGGAGAACCAAGTTGTACTTTAACAATTAATTTTATAGCAACACTTTAAAAATGTGTTTGTCATTTTTCGGCTTATTAGTCCATTATATCCCATGTACTCATTTAACGTTTTAAGAATAATATTTTAACTTCACAAGAGCCGCAAAATTTAAATTTCGGTGAGGGTCTTGTCGGAGTCTTTATTAAAAAAATAACTTTTCCTTGAAGATATGTTAATCACAGTACGGTGTCTTAAAATTTGTCAGCTGCTGTTAGGAAAATATTAAAATAATATGCTTAATGTTTTGATATTAACTTTTAATACTCAAGTTAATTTTTCAGTCAGAGAATTTTGAAATTATGTTTTATGGCCCGTGTATAAATTATTACACTTAGGGTCACTGCGTACCTAATATTAGGAAAACTTGAAACAATAAATTTCTTGCTCTTTCATTTCCCTGACCACTAGATTCTGAATAATCTAAAACAATGATTCCCAAACTTTTTGACTCTCCATAATCAGAAACTGATTCCCAATTACAAATTTAAATGGTATGCCTTTACTTTGGTAGGTAAATAGTAGAACAAGAACATATTTGATTAGTGCCGCCGGCGAATATTTTTATCAAGTATCTAATTGTTAATTTAACGGATTTTCATAACAAATAAAAAAAACAAGGTATGATGTTTTTTGTGAGTTTTTGTAATTCAGCAGGTAAAAAAATATACCTTTCGCGGACCCCTTTACGAATGGTTCAGGGACCCCCAAATCAATTTTAATTTTCCATGGACCCCCAGGATGATCCCAATGAACCTGGGGCTCCATAAGGACCACTCTGAGAACAAGTGATCAAAAATAATAGTTATAGTGTGTACGCAAATTTCTTGTGCCATGAAAAATACCAGAACAATCTACAAAAAGAATCAATATTATTTAATCAGTTATAATAATTATTAGCAAAAAGCACTCTCAATCGCAACACAGTTGCTCTAGGTAGCATATTATGCTGTATGGAAATACATATTAAACCTATTTATTTTTGGTCTCATAGAACATCTTGTAAAATAAATTGAATTTTCCAATTACCAAATTCGTCGAGAGATGTAACATTATTTGGAAAGGCGACGACCACGAACATAGAGTAGTTGTAGAGAGTAGAGACCATGCCTTACAGTTCTTACACAGAGGAACATGGGTATTGTCTACACCAGAATGTGGAGTCTACACACTATTATTATCATCTACCTACCTATTAGGACTGAAAGGGGTGGTGAAGATAGCCACGGGAACTTGAGTGAGAAATTGTGTCCACTTATCATACGAGTAGATATTGTAGGTACAGTGCCATGCACTTACTAAAATGAAATCTACTACACGCCATTTGCACATAGATGGTGTATTAAAACAATACCTAGAATATAATGAAAGAGAAGAAATTGATAAAGAATAATTACGTAACATGTAGAAATACTGCAGCACCCTATGACAATGAGATCAAGGAGTTAGGAAAGACGTTATGGCCATACGAAGTAGCAAATAAATATTTCTAAAACAGGTATTCACACAACGCAACGGCAAAAAGGAAACTTCAAAAAAATTATAATTGAATGAAAAAATTCGTTGTGTGTTGAAAGAAACATTATTGAAACCACTAGTGCTTACTGACTTTGCATCTCCACTGCACAATACACATTGTAAAGCGCCAAAGTAAGCAGATGAGGATTCTCACGTTGTACCAATAATAAAATTAATCTACTGTATTTTTTACTTACCACGGGACTCTGTGGTAAAAGTGGTACAACCTAATAAAAATATGTTAAATTACTATTTATTGGACAAAATTTGGTACGAAAAACACTGGCAATTTTGATACCAGGACTAGGCATATTATTATGTTTTGTGAGGTAATACATAAATGAGTACATGGTTGGCGCAGTTGGTTGAGGCGGCTGTCTCCCAAGCGGGAGGTGCCAGGTTCAAACCCTGGTGCTGGAAATGTATTCCACACTTTGCGAAACAGGCTTTTAGCCTAGAGCAAGTTGTGCAGGAAACTATTTGGGTTTGTGTTTGCAAGCCCAGATCCTTTTTTATTAAAATAATAATAATAATATCCATAGAAGAAAAGTGTGAGGTGTAACCTATGTATATGTATCTAGAGCGCTTTAACACCGTGTATAATAGAAAGGAATCTAACAGTCCAGTATAGTAGAGTTAGTCTGCTAAAGACACAACAATTCTGTAGAGTAATTCCAAGTACCATCAGCTGACCATTTAGTTTCCATTCAAACCACTTGCCCAACTCTACCACTTTTCAGAATGTAAAGTATTATCATTCTCTCAACTTTGTAGGAACACATACACATACATACTCTGTATTATTTTACTCTAACACAGCTGAGCGCATGGAACTATACAATGCAATTAGCAATCTATATAATTAGTCCCAACTTCCGAAATAATTCCGTTTTGGAATTTCATCCCCGAGGTATTAACAATTAATTAATAAATTGTGCAAATCAAGGGTATCTTCAAATTCCAATATTACAAATTTAATAGCGATATCAATAGAACAAATTATATTGTCAAAGGGTAGATATATCGTGATTAATATCTGGGGTTATCAAATAATTGTTATATAATACCTGGTAATGGTAATACTAAACTTAATTTATGGCGACAATTTGGATTATTGTTAGATGTTTTGTACCATGGAAATATTCTGAGAATCTGTTAGGGAGTATCAGGTATTTATACTGAACTTTAATGATAGGTCTGATAAGACAGCCCTATCTGCGTTTCTAGATGTAAATACGCTCATCGAAACTAAAAGTTTAACTAATTGATTAAAACAGATTATAACGGGCACAAATCATCCAGCTCTGGTGGATTGCCAAATTTAAGATAAATAATAAAAAAAAAAGAAACAGATAAACCATTGTACACTAGGGCGAATTTATCGCAGAACTGCGATTTCTTCCAGTTAACCCATGGCACTCCACCCGATTGGAGAGTCTAATACAAAGAAAGAATTTGGAATGAATAGGTAAGGAATTTACTTTTATTAATTTACTGTTTGAAAATTTTGACTTAATTTTACATTAACTCTTAAACTTAAATTAATGATTAATAATAATTAATGATTGGTAATTACTCTTAACAAATTATCTTATTGTTCTTGATATCAGTTCTTAACTCTTCTTTCGTTGCTTCCTTCATTTTCCCTCTTCTTCTTCCTCTTCCCATGCTTCCTCCTTCCCTACCATAAATATTTTATAGATATAAGATATATATTTTAACTATGTAATGTAATCTATTTTTTTTGCGTGTGTGCTAATTGTGAACGGATGTTATTGGTCTTGTGTATTGATATTTTTGTATTAATGTACCTGTCAATGTTTGTTTTTGTGACTGTATCTATTCCATGTGTAATAAATAAATAAATGAAAAATAAATAATTCACTTTTTCAAGGCATTCTTTTCATATTCATTGTAAATTCGCAGAACCTTCGCTGAAATGGTGATGTTTTTTGGTTTTTGTTTTTATTTATTGTGTTGACTGTTAGTGCAGTAATATGAGGAAATTGGATGGCAGTTCTAGGAAAAAACTATAGACATTTTTTCTCCATCATACTTTACGTATTTGGGGGCGCTGAATCCGAATTTCAACTTTGCCACCTCGTAAATGTGATGCGTTCTGAAATATCTCAGAAAGAAAGAGAAAAAAATGCCTATTTTAGAGACTTTGACTGATAATTCAAAAATTATTCATTTTAGAGAAAAGAAGCTCAGGACAAGAATAACCTTCACTAAATTTCCTACAAAATGACATATAAATCTTTTTTTGTGGCATAAACCGTTCAGGCGTCAGAGCGAGCTAAAATAGGGGCGTAATTTCACCCTACAGCACAAACTATATTTGTTTGTAATTTTGCTCCCATAACTCAGAACTTGCACACTTTTAAGCAAAAATATCTAGTACAAAAATAAATCTCATTATTTTTTCTTTAATTTATGCAACAATTGTTTCGTCGACAGGTAAATGGTCTAGGCGCTAGAGCGCATTGAAGTTCAGTATAGTACATTAGAAGCAGTTTTGACCATTATTTAAACTGATATATTATAACGATCAAAAAATACTTAATTGTACTGAATGCACTCGAAAATACAAGGACAAAGGCTGTAATATTTATATTTTAAGGTTTGCCACCACTTAATAGTGCTGCGTTGATAGAAATATCAGAATAACTCAGAAACAATAGTAATTTCTTTGTTTTTTGTTCATATATTGAAAATAAAAAGATTTATAGAAATTATTGTAACAAAAAAGAGAACTACATTAAATTATCTATAAGTTATGACTACAACACTTTTTAATCTAGAGTAGACCTTTTTCAACTAGCAAACTTTTCGGTATTGTATCATCTTATTTTAATATTTTGTTAATTTTATTTCATCTGTAAAAACCATACATAGTGCAGTAATATGGTGTTTTCGCGGAGAAAAAACCATAGACATTTTTTTCTCCATCATACCTTATGTATTTGGGGGCGCTGAATCCGAATTTCAACTTTGCCACCTCGTAAATGTGATGCGTTCTGAGATATCTCAGAAAGAAAGAGAAAAAAATGCCTTTTTTACAGACTTTACTGATAATTCAAAAATTATTCATTTTAGAGAAAAGAAGCTCAGGACAAGAATAACCTTCACTAAATTTCCTACAAAATGACATATAAATCTTTTTTTGTGGCATAAACCGTTCAGGCGTCAGAGCGAGCTAAAATAGGGGCGTAATTTCACCCTACAGCACAAACTATATTTGTTTGTAATTTTGCTCCCATAACTCAGAACTTGCACACTTTTAAGCAAAAATATCTAGTACAAAAATAAATCTCATTATTTTTTCTTTAATTTATGCAACAATTGTTTCGTCGACAGGTAAATGGTCTAGGCGCTAGAGCGCATTGAAGTTCAGTATAGTACATTAGAAGCAGTTTTGACCATTATTTAAACTGATATATAACGATCAAAAAATACTTAATTGTACTGAATGCACTCGAAAATACAAGGACAAAGGCTGTAATATTTATATTTTAAGGTTTGCCACCACTTAATAGTGCTGCGTTGATAGAAATATCAGAATAACTCAGAAACAATAGTAATTTCTTTGTTTTTTGTTCATATATTGAAAATAAAAAGATTTATAGAAATTACAAACTACAACAAATTTGAATGCGCTGTAACTTCAAATCAGTTCGTCTGAGTGAAAAATTGTAAGAGACATAATTTGTAGAAAATTTAATTATCTTTTATATTTTGTGTATTAGAAGTGCCTGCCTTCTTAGTTGTAGGCGGAAAATAATAGAAAGTAAAGGATTTGGACGTTTTAAAATTTTGGTTAAATTTGAATGCGCTCTGGCTCTTGAATGGTTCATCCGATTAAAAAGTGTTGTAGTCATAACTTATAGATAATTTAATGTAGTTCTCTTTTTTGTTACAATAATTTCTATAAATCTTTTTATTTTCAATATATGAACAAAAAACAAAGAAATTACTATTGTTTCTGAGTTATTCTGATATTTCTATCAACGCAGCACTATTAAGTGGTGGCAAACCTTAAAGTATAAATATTACAGCCTTTGTCCTTGTATTTTCGAGTGCATTCAGTACAATTAAGTATTTTTTGATCGTTATATATCAGTTTAAATAATGGTCAAAACTGCTTCTAATGTACTATACTTAACTTCAATGCGCTCTAGCGCCTAGACCATTTACCTGTCGACGAAACAATTCTTGCATAAATTAAAGAAAAAATAATGAGATTTATTTTTGTACTAGATATATTTGCTTAAAAGTGTGCAAGTTCTGAGTTATGGGAGCAAAATTACAAACAAATATAGTTTGTGCTGTAGGGTGAAATTACGCCCCTATTTTAGCTCGCTCTGACGCCTGAACGGTTTATGCCACAAAAAATACTTATATGTCATTTTGTAGGAAATTTAGTGAAGTTTATTCTTGTCCTGAGCTTCTTTTCTCTAAAATGAATGCTTTTTGAATTATCAGTAAAGTCTGTAAAAAAGGCATTTTTTTCTCTTTCTTTCTGAGATATCTCAGAACGCATCACATTTACGAGGTGGCAAAGTTGAAATTCGGATTCAGCGCCCCCAAATACATAAGGTATGATGGAGAAAAAAATGTCTATGGTTTTTTCTCCGCGAAAACACCATATTACTGCACTATGTATGGTTTTTACAGATGAAATAAAATTAACAAAATATTAAAATAAGATGATACAATACCGAAAAGTTTGCTAGTTGAAAAAGGTCTACTCTAGAAAGTGTATTTTCTCTATAAACATTTCGTTCTTTTATCACATTTATTTCAATACCCTCTACGACTCCTTGTGGTTAACACGCACAAATAAAATAAGCATAGAATATACACCTACACCTACATGTTGAGGGAATTGGCTTAAAACCTACAGCCGTGAAAAATACCGATGATTCTTAAAAGATTTTCCATCTCTATGCAGTTGTATATACCTATTGTATGTATAATACTCCTTATTTTCACGAGGGAAGAATAAGCAGTTAAGGTAACTCTCCTCGATGGAATTTACTAATGGTCTGTGATGGTCATCTGGTGGGAATATTATGGTCAGCGATTATAAATAATTATCCACATACTATTGATCAATAATTATATCTCTTATTGTCAGTTGGGTGACTATAGAAGTAATAGGCATCGACACACAAACACGTTTTGATGGAGGATAAAAAGAGGTTTACAATAAATAAAATAATAATTAAAATACACTAGTGGGTACCTACCCGTGAAAATTCACTGGTTTAATATGTTTTTGTGTATCCACTATGACTGCTCCACCCTTCCTTGAAGTTCCTCGAGTAAACACACAGGAAGATCACAAGGCTCCGTCTTTTCCCCGTTTCTCAAATATCGCCATGAAAGGTTGCGTAGTATCATTATTGTCCATAAAACCAGATTTTTGAATTGGTACCCACCTAACCGTGAAAATTGGTAAAAGACAATTTTTGTTAAATAACTATCGTTACAACTCCTTTATTCAATTTATTTATCGATTCGCAACGTCGAAGTATTGTCACAGCGTTAAAGTCTGACATCCAGCGCCTCTAGCCATTGGAGGAATTCAGGGGACAGGCTGGCAGCACTGTCAATGGTACCTGGGTAAGCACGTATGGGGCTATCACGCAAGATGTGCTGCATGGTTTGCTTCAGGTGTCCACAGTGGTACATGTCACCGCAGCAACCCTGACCCGTCCTAAGCCTATTGCCTGCGGTCCACTGCCTGCGAGGCAGGTGGAAACTAGGCTGTTGGGATGCGTAGTTTGTGTATGTATGACGGAGTGACGGAGTGTTCGGGACTATAGATCTTGTAAATCGCACCCCAATACCTGGTACTAATGTTCCTCGAGGAAACATAGTGAAATCACAAAGCACAAGGCTCCGTCTTATCCCGTGTCCATCTAAACCTTGATGTGCAATCTGACATCATTGTAATAGTAGGAAGTGTACCGTAAAATGAAATAGGGTACATACCTGCATACTGTCCACCTACATACATAGGTACTTTTTTCAAATTACAAACATATGAAAGGTGCGCGCTTTAGTTCGATCTCTACGTATATTGTATAGGTACGTACCGTATATCCACGAACGAAATATTTCAAAACTATTTTCATTTATCAGTTGGAACTATTCTAAATTCAATTTTCATTCATAAACTTTAATTCTAACGTATTGTTCAACCAACACATTTCATCCAATGTAAAGCGCTAGTGTAGATAACATTTTCAAAATCTCATAGATTCGATCCATTAGTTTGCATAATAATCACGGTACTGTTTATTTTCGTCGTGCGCTGCGCACAGATGGACAGACATAGGACAATTATAAATATGATGAAAAGCAACACGTATTAGTGTTGATAGCAATTAAAGGAATAAAATAAATGGCAAATTATTTCATTCACTTTACGCGTATGTCGTGACAGGATACTGCTCTATCGTTACTCAAAATTTGTAGTTTGAGAGGTTTTTATATTATTCGTTTAATACTTATTTATTTATTTATTTATTCAGATAGCACACACACAGACAGCAACATATATATTGTACAAGATGATAAACACAGTACAAAGAAACATCATTACCGCCCTATTTAAGGTGCACACATATAGTCAATCATTATAGGTCAATTTATATTATACTATTCTACATTATAACTAATTTAACAAACAAAACTAACAAGGACAGCACATACAAACAATATTAAATTCATTGGTCATATAGCAGAGACTTATACTATTGATATACACTTAACCTAAAAAATTGCGCTGTCAAAACATTAATAAAAAAAAAAGTAATCTGTCAAGTAGGATGGCATACAAATACAACGCACAAGCAATAAATTATTTGTCTGTAAATTAAGAGAAAGAAGTAATAAGTAAGTATTAAATTATTTAGTCGTCATATAGTTAGATCATTATAAGTCTGTCAAATCGGATCACACATAAACAATTATTACAATAAAAACTTAAGACTAAAAAAAATAAAATCTACATATAATAATAACAACACAGTACCTGTATCGCACTTAGTGGAGATCATGAGGGAATAGGGAATTAGGTAGGAATATAAGGGAATGATTCATGAAAAGGATTCATGAAGTAATAAGGATTAACATCAGTCGGTTGACAGTTGTTGTGTCTGTAAGGCATTGCTTATCATTTTTTTGAAACGATGCGGGGTAGCAACAAACATGTCGACTCCACAGAACTTGGCGTTGTAGTTATGCATTGCTCTATGGAGCGGATTTCGTACACCTGCATTAGTTGACGGGATGTTTAAGTGGAAGTACAATAATAATAATACATAATAAGACTTACTTAATACTTACATAAGACTTAAAATACAACTATATATTTGCCAAACTGCAAAATAGTTTTTTGTTCTACCGTGTGATTCTCGGGCATAGAAAATGTATTACCTTTGCAACCTTACTAAATTATTATGGAATGGTTTCACGCAATAAGATGACGTTTGCTCACTAGAGCGACTTTGAAAAATTAAATAAAGCCTTAAGCTCGATTTTAATCCAATGTTTTAATTAATTTATTGTGGAATAATACGAAGTTATTCAACATTTATCTAGTGATGATAAATCATGAAAGAATAAACACTAAGTATGTCAGTAAACGCGCGCCTTATTGAAATAACTCTTATAAGAGTTGTTCAAATTTAGGCTTCGGTTAAACTTTGGTCGAAATATGCGGGTCCCAAAAAGCATTGTTTGTCTATTGATATAAGAACATATTATTTCAAAACTTGTTTCTGTTGTTCTCTCGCGTACAATCCCAAATAATGATCCGCAATTGGAATAAATCGACATATAAAAATTCCACGAATATCTTATTTATTTATTACAGAAAAAAATTATCTACTACTACCCGCTACGATGTCCTTCAATGTTACTCAAAGATAATATGTCACATAAATATGTTTTCAATGTCATATCCCAGTCCATTCAGGACCTGCTGAAACGTGGTAGTCCTCTAGAAAACCACAAAATATTGAAGGAAGCAATATTTCACAAAGTTCATGTATTTATTCTTATAGCTATAACAATGATTTATCTAAAATATTTACAAAAGAAACTGATGTTCTTTTTATAAGGAATTGGGAATAACCGAGATTTTATTTACTAAAAGAAATAAATGACAATAAAGTCCTTTGTGTTGATTTGCTGGCGAGGACGGCTAAGTCGCTTTGAGCTTTTTAAACGAAATTTTTCCTGTGTCAGCTACGCTCGGGAATATTACCATCCACAGAGGCGGTTCTAGTAGGCTGACTACTATTATTAGACTAGACCGTTAAGGTATACATGTCTAGTAATATTTTGTATAAACTACAAACAGTCTACAATAACAAGTACCCTCCCCGACCATGATAGCACTCAGGTTATCATGCGGTATAAAATGCTGTGTATCGTAATCCTTGTTTCTACCTTACAAAATAGCTGAACAACGTAATGTTAATTACGTATTATGTACCTACGTTTGAATATTTCTCTATTTATGCCTGAGCATTTTGTTATATCTCCGTGAATCAGTTTCACTTCAAAAAATAACAATATGTCGGGTCGTTATTCATATGATCCGTCTCATCTGTCTAGGTTCGGAGATACCATAAAATATCGTATTCCTAATTATTATTTTATTTAGATAAATGTTATTCGTTTACTCTCACAACTTACTACAACGTGGGAGTAGCGATGATTGAAAGATATGAACCGAGGCGTTCGTTGAAAGATACCGAATTACTGACACGTAATAATACTTTCCACAATCTATAGATGGGTTACATAAAACTCATTTCGTTAGAAGTTTTATTGAGAAATTAGGGGACGCTGGGGTTAACTTACTAGTTTTATACTAACATTGGGTGGTAGACGGCTTGTGCCTTGCAGTGGGAGTCAATTAACTTGTCGCGGCATCTGGACCGCGACGGAATATAGAGACATGTCTACATAGGGTAGAGTACGTTATATTGTACCGCCTATTTAATCGTACCACCTTGATATTTCCGAAACTATGAATCTTTTTATAAAATAGCAACTCATGTAAAAATGCTATAACAATAAACTCTTATTGAGGTATTCATTTGCTTTGCTGGTGTAAAAGTGAATGATCATTTTTTGTTGACTTGATATAATTTTTGTAGTTGCTATCTAAGGGTTCTCATTGAAAGGTAAATAATGAAGTCTGTTACTGCTGTTATTTTAATTCAAAATTTATATAGTTTTAAAGGGTTACTGTAACTTTGGCATAAGTTTTGGAGTTATTTGTTGATTTCCCGCATCTGAGCGAGTTCGTTATATTTTCGACCTTTAACATTTCTTAATAAGGGAGCAATGGCAGAATGCATCGCCATTTCTACGTTTATGTTTTATTTTCTTACTCCGTACTGACTTTCATGCAATTTCATCTGAATTTTGAAGATATATTCTAGAAATGATTTGATTTTGAATTGCAACTTAAAAGGTCGACAACCCCTCCCGAAAATGTCTTTACTTTGGTAATGAAATGCTCTTTACTACACCACCTTAAATTAAGAGTACGCATACCGACATTTCAAAAATTTCTAATAACGGGAGACCTTATATCTCGACAACCATTACTAAATATGCTTTGGAACAAAATAGGGTAGATGCATTGAACATTTATTTAGGGAATAACCATAAAATAATTTTTATAGATTTAGAAAATAATTTGTTTAGATTTCTAAAAAAAAAATGAAAAACACCTCTGATCATTTTTCCGAAAGACGGAAACTCGTTTTCCGAAAGTCGCGGATATTTTTTTTTGTATCTACTGATAATATGCATTAAAATCTAGGGAATAACCGTAAAAGTTTTTTGATAGACGCACAATAACCCCAAAAAAGACATTTGCTTCATGTAGTAGAGAAATAAACATAGGTAGTTCTTGACGCAAATAATTTGTAAAAGCATAGGAGCAAGTTTCAAACGTTTCAAGATTATAATACATAGCATCTAGTCTTTCAAAGTTTTCGTGTTCTCAGAAACCGTTTCTTGTACCTTACTCATGTTTTTCTCTTCAGGGCTGGCATCTCATTATTAATGTTCTTCTTCCCCTTAACATGCGCCTTAAGTACACAGTTCATGATTTAAAAAAATAATACATAGCCTTGCATTTCAAAACTATTATTAATGTACACAGGACATGATACCACATAATAAATATACTTATGATGGCCCATAATAAATATACATCATATACTTATGATGACTGAGAAAATTAATATGTACTTGGCAGTGTCTGTATCATAATTATTTTTTGAGGCACAAAATAGTATTTATGGTCAAACGACGCAGAATATTATGCAATTAAATTTATAAACGAATAGTATTTTCATAGAATGCATCGTTTAGAAATTATAAGTGAAAAACTGAAAAAAAACACTTTTTTTTTCGGTTTTTGGGTCACCTTGTACTTAGCACAAACGAAAAATTGGTGCAAACTGAAATAAACTCTTCTTACATGCTAATGAAGAGATTAAAATCGTTTCCAGTTTTCCGAGAATTATTTACGCTATATACATAGACTCGTACATTCCCATATTTTTTCTGATTTGCCTGGTCTATAAAAATGAAGACACCGGAAGAAACCTAGGTAGGTTCGACCTACAAACGCATTTAGTTGAAAATCCACTGGATAACTTTTGTTATACGTAGGTACTATACAAGTAACGTTTAAATAATCTCGTCACCATCGTGAACCAATTACCTACATAAATAATTAGATGGCCGGATACCCAATATCAGTAATTATTTTGATGCTAAACGGTGGACAGTGGACACATCACCCAAGATAAGCTAATTAAATCACAGCTGGGTGTCCTGTAGTGCAACCACCTAATGGTTCAATAAGCTTTTACTGAGAGGATTTCCTTTTCGAATTATAGATGGGTATTGAGTATAACTGCATGTAACGTTCAATCAGCTCATGGAACTGATGATTATTGCACCTACCCAAATACATTTCCGATATGTAGATACTCGTCATCGTAACAGGAGAGTGGAACAGAAAGCACCTAATTCTAGAATCTACTACAAATGGCCGAATGCCAAACGGCTGACATGGACAAACGGCCGACAGAGACAAATGGCCGACACGACCAACTGGCCGACTGGTACAAATGGCCGAAAGACGAAAGGCCGAAATCCAAACGGCCGACATGGACATATGGCCGACAAGTACAATAGGCCGACATCCAATAGGCCGACACGGACAACTGGCCGACAATGACGTTTTCAATCAAGATAATGGTTAACAAGCATCGCCCAGCAGACATGGGACATTACTGTAAAAAAATAATGTTGACCGGTTAGGTTGTTTTTTATTTATACTAGTAAGGTTTAATTAAGCGCTAAAAGGCACCTGCAGCCGAAACAAATGAAAAACCGTTTTTAACGCCTAAAAATTGTGAACCTGCATTTTCGCTGGAAAGTTGAAAAAGTAATGTCCCATGTCTGCTTGGTGTTTTTGATCTGATTCGTGTAGCGGCTACTCGCGGCGCTAGTAGTAGGTAATTCTTTCAAGTATGTCTCATACTTATTAAGTATACAGTGGTTTCATAAATTCAGGAGCAGATTCAGGAGAGAACCTTGGGTGCTATTGGCAAAAACAGTGTTACCGTTGTCTTTTTTTTTTCAGAAGTATCACCGAAGCCTGCGATAGTAGAGTACAAGCCTACATCCTCGAATTCCATCAGCGCTATGAGTGGTGACGTCACCTTGTATCGGTGACAAACACCTTGTCTCGGTGACAAATACTTGAATTACGGAATATTTTTTCCCATACAATTTAGATGGCGTAACCATCGTCAAATGTCAGTTGGGCCCGGCCTTCATGAACAATATGGCGACGGCCTCGGTCTCACGGAGCAAACTTGGTTTAGTGTTGCTTGATGTGATAATAAGATATGGTAACATTTTTTCGCTACTTTCAAATTATATTTCGGAACTGTTGTTTAAAAACTAGCCAAATTTTGGATTGTTAGAATAAACTGGCAACTTTGTTTTTCAAACTTGTGATGTGATCATAATTTCAATATTTTTTTGTGTCGGCCATTCGTCCTGTCGGCCATTCGTCCTTGTCGGCCAGTTGTCCGTGTCGGCCTATTGGATGTCGGCCAATTGTACTTGTCGGCCATATGTCCATGTCGGCCGTTTGGATTTCGGCCTTTCGTCTTTCGGCCATTTGTACCAGTCGGCCATTGGTCGTGTCGGCTATTTGTCCATGTCGGCCATTTGTCCTGTCGGCCGTATGTCTTGTCGGCCGTTTGTCCGGATCCCCTAATTCTAGTATTCTCTTATATGCGAGTAGTATGCAATATACGTCAGTCTTCATTTCCTTCGTTTTACTCGTACACTGCCCCAATAATGTAATCTGATAAGGCACAGTATTCCCCCGCAAATGCTGGATCCGCGCCCTTTTTTGCGGGATCAAAAACGAGGGATTAGTCATGCGAGATCCCGCATGTTTGCGGGATCCAAAAGGTTTATTGTTTTCCATCGATCGTAGACCCATCCGTGCACCTGTCGTTAGTTTTTACAATTATTAGCATACTAGCTGTATTACCCGTGCTTCGCAACGGCAAAATTTGTGTATGAATGGTGAAGTAGGTCGGCAGTGGAACCCAAAATCAGTGGTACCATCATGTTTAGTCAAAGTACTGCAGAGCCGCTAAAACTCACAACAGTTTTGGTGGGTCTGCATAAAATAGACTTTTTTCTTTCAATTTGACCCCCCCCCCCCCCAGCCCCCTAACTCCCTCCCCTTATTCTTGCGGATGTCGGGAGGGTGACTATTCATCTTATTGAAGCGGAATACTATGGATTCGATACTAATATCACTTTTTCATTCCGACCCCCCCCCCCCCCTTGCCCCCCCTAACTCCCTCCCCTTATTCTTGCGGATGTCAGAAGGGTGACTATTCATCTTATTGAGGCGGAAAACTATGGATTCGACACTAATATCATTTTTTTCTTTCCGACCCCCCATACCCCCCCTCCTTATTCCTCCGGATGTCGGGAGGGGTACCATTCATCTTTTCGGTACTAAAAGTTATATGGAATAAAAAAAAAAAAAATTCTTGCCCCCCTTGTGCTCCCCTCCTCGTACCCCCTACCCCCATAAGAACACTCCTTGGGGCAAGCACAACAATTTCCCAAAGTTTCATCTCAATCGGATGAACGGTTTAGGAGTCTATAAAGGATATGGTGAAAAATGTTAGAAACATAGGTAGGTACGAACTAAAATATTTATATGGGATTATTTCACTTGGAAGCAGGTACCTACTTACAATATATTTATTTTTTGTGGTATGGCAATTTTTTGTGGTATAGCAACTTTGCATAAGAATTGAATAATTGTAGAACATCGACTTACAAATATTCGGAAGCAATGTAATCTATGTCAGATAAAGAAAAAATACTGCACCCATCTAGAGAATATGACATCTGTGCAACAGAGAAAATATATGAAATATTGGTATGACAAAAAGACAATATGTATATTTTGCCCTAGTTGTAAATTTTATTTAGTCGAATGATAGAATTTCGAGACCAGAAAGTAAATAAAAGCCAATTTCACATTTCACAATGCGAATAATGATAATAACACCTTTCATTAATTTAAAAAAAAAACTTATAATTTTAAAAACTGACAGCTATACTCGTACGAATTATGGTGAACATTTTTTTGAAAAACCTTGAATTTTGATGTTTTGTGTAATGAAATATCTTATCTAATACTACAAATTATTAATTTTTTTATATCCTAAGTGTATTTTGGGAATGTGTACTAAATGCACTCAATTAATGAATGCACAAAACTATTTCATATAAAAGATTACCCCGGAATGAATTAACAGGAAATTGTGAAAATTGGACACGAAGTACTCTCTGTTTCAAATATCTTGTTCGCTGGATTAGTAGTAATTCTATGGAAAAAAATTGTATCCATGGAAACCAATGAGAGAAATGATGTGAAACGGGAAGTGAGAAAAATACGTCTAAATAAATTTGTGTACGAACTAAAATATTTATGTGGGATACATTACTACAATTCATTCAATTTCAATTCAAGTCGCTATCAGACATAAAGTTAGAAAGCTCGGAGGTACCATTCCTAATCCAATGCTATTAGATCAATGCCAATCAGAATGTAAAAATCAATCGTTCTAACATTTCGTCAATTGAGTAAAATACTTTACCAACGAGGTAGGTACTTCTTCACCCTCCGCGGAAAGCAGTATCATCCAGCGATTTGAACTCTCCGGGGAGCACGTTTAGCATCCGCACACCGAGACACACGAAGCTTGTAGACATCTTCGCCAGTCTGTGCTTTAAAGGTCTTATGACTTCTTTTGACCTGGTACCTTTTGACCTTTGATTTATGGTACTCTGAGTTCAGGGGAGTATTATGTATAAACACTCTAATATGACGATGCTAGGCATGGTGAGGACTGGTGAGGAGTTCCTTAAAGGAATCTCGACAGGAATCTCTGCGATTCATGCCCAGCATGGTTCTCACTGCTCGTTTCTGCAATATAAAAACACGCGTCTGCCCCCTTCCCCCAGGTATAGGACATAATGCTGTGGAAGTATAAGTAAAATGTACAGATTTTGCAGCATCAAGTCCACAGGTGAGCATATTTTTTTGATAGCAAATATAGTCGGATTTAACTTCCTTCAAAGTACCTCAATGTGTGGAGACCATTGAATCGTTCGCTCTATTGTTAATCCAATAAAATTTTAGTCAACTGGTTCAAAAGATGGACTAGAAAGTGTATCCATCACTGGATCCACCCCCAACGGTCGCTTAACAGAGAAGTGACTATCACCGGTCTTCGTCATATTTAATTCGGTATTACAGCTATTATGTTAAAAAAAACAAACAAAAAGAAACCATGAAACAATCTAACCAAATATCGAACAACTAAAAAAAAATATTTTTAATTTAAATGCCATCTATATTTGGGTAGCAAAAGTTTTATTTCAAACGTATAACAAAAAAACGACAATAAAATTGAATTAATTTAACGCCATCTGTGTTGGAGTAGCCAAAGTTTTATTAATTCGCGCGAGAGTATTGTGTTCCGTGTTCGCACGTCGCTGGGAAACGTCGCTACAGTACCTACCTACTACATACTACATACATATGTTGTACGAATACGTAAGCGTATACGCAATACATGTTTTTCAACCCTTAGACTAAATTTTTGGTAAAACTATGAACGAAATATTGCTTTGTTTTAAATGTACTATGAAAATGTATAATTACAGCATTATTTCTTAATTTATTACTGAGATATGGTACTGTAAAAAAAACCACTCCCAGCCCTTTAATTTTATAAACTGATTTTTTTGGGGACAGAATAACATATTTTGACCTTTTCTAAAGAAACCGTTTTCTGGAAATTTCTATAAAAATTTTTTTTAGCTTATTAAGGGAGATTTAAAAATCATCCCTTTCCTTTAAGCCCATTTTCATCCCTTTTAATTAAATTTTCGAAAAAACGGCCAAACACCCTATTACTATTTTCGATAGAAGAATCTATGTACCAAATCTCAAATTCGTACAATGTCTGGTTTCCGAGATATTGGCATACTCTGAAAAACTTTCAACCTTATTTTTCACCCCCTTAGGGGCGGAATTTCCAAAAATCGCTTCTTAGTGGAAGCTTTTGTATTAAAACCTATCTGCCTTCAAAATTTCACTTTTCTAGGATTAGCCAATTCGGCTCTGCGTTGATGAGTGAGTATGTCAGTCAGTCAGTCAGTCAGTCAGGACACTTTCGCTTAGTAGAAGAGATTACGATGACCTTTAGTTTTTACGAAAAATTACTTTTTGTAAAACCGGTATGATTTAGCCAACTTCCCCCTGTGTATATATGGCTGTAAGGATATGGTACTCGAACCTACATACATTTTGCAGTATTCACGTACCTATGGGTAACAATGTATCTGCGGATGAAATTAAAGTTTGTACTGATATGGAGCCCCATTGTTCAGCAAGCACGTTGGCTGACTCATGAACTATACTAATCTGTTGCATGTTTCTTCATTAGATGGAAACTAAATAAAATATACTTAATTATTTCGATGAAATATTGGCCATATTGAAATCATAATTTATGGTTAGGTACATTCAACTTCACGTGTGGAATTCCTGAGCAAAATATTGAATCAAATGATACAAAAAAATGTGTCAAGAGACACAAAATATCCTCGGTATTTCTAATATAACTATTACATTATCAAATCTATAACGAACTAAAGATATTTCTGTAATTACTAATTAATGGGGACAAGAGAAAAATCTCATTCTCGCAGAAAAGATTTTGAGGCTCCACAATATTCACAAAGAGATTGAAGATTTATTGCTGCTGTTCCCCACTTAGATATTTTCTTTCCAATATATTTTGTAAAATAGCTATTAAGCTATGTATGTCAATAGGTTTTCATTTGCAGAACTAAATATAATTTGGAAATCCACAAATATTAAGAACCACATGCTGCATTAGACAATGTACACAGCGAAAATTTTCGGCGGAAAATTTAAAGCTTAGACTGAAAACGCTCGTTGGAAATTACCTTTTGTGAAAAGTTAGTTTCAAGTAGTGGATGACTTATACAAAATGCAACGTGCTATTTAAATAAATCCCTGTGGGAATAGTGCATTCCGCGCAGATTAGTTCTTGTAATTCAGTACATCAACTTAAACTAAAAACACAACCAAAGATGCTATTACTTTTCAACAATACAGATTGTGTTTTGTGAAGAAATTAGACGGAATTGTTTTAATGTCGTTCTTTTGACAATGTCAGCTTAAATAATTACAAAAGTTGAGCTTCATGAATAGTTATGTTAATTTATAAAGTCTGCAGAGTTTTGTGGCGTTCATTAAAAACGAAAGTAGTATTTCTGGTAACAAAGATTAGTACAACAGATTTAGATGGATCCATCACATTAAAATAATGTTTATCTTTATTAGTACAACAGATTTAGATGGATCCATCACATTAAAATAATGTTTATCTTTATTAGTACAACAGATTTAGATGGATCCATCACATTAAAATAATGTTTATCTTTATTAGTACAACAGATTTAGATGGATCCATCACATTAAAATAATGTTTATCTTTATTAGTACAACAGATTTAGATGGATCCATCACATTAAAATAATGTTTATCTTTATTAGTACAACAGATTTAGATGGATCCATCACATTAAAATAATGTTTATCTTTATTAGTACAACAGATTTAGATGGATCCATCACATTAAAATAATGTTTATCTTTATTAGTACAACAGATTTAGATGGATCCATCACATTAAAATAATGTTTATCTTTATTAGTACAACAGATTTAGATGGATCCATCACATTAAAATAATGTTTATCTTTATTAGTACAACAGATTTAGATGGATCCATCACATTAAAATAATGTTTATCTTTATTAGTACAACAGATTTAGATGGATCCATCACATTAAAATAATGTTTATCTTTATTAGTACAACAGATTTAGATGGATCCATCACATTAAAATAATGTTTATCTTTATTAGTACAACAGATTTAGATGGATCCATCACATTAAAATAATGTTTATCTTTATTAGTACAACAGATTTAGATGGATCCATCACATTAAAATAATGTTTATCTTTATTAGTACAACAGATTTAGATGGATCCATCACATTAAAATAATGTTTATTTGCTGATAACAAAAATGATATTTCTTGAATTTTCCTCACAGTGACATCAAAAAATTAAAAAAAACTATTTTTTTCTTAAATAGGATCTGGGCTTGCATACACAAAGTCAAATACTTTTCTGCATAACATTCACTAGGCTAGAAGCCTATATATGGCAAAGTGTGGAATACAACGCCAGAACCGGGGTTTGAACCTGGCACCTCCCGCTTGAGAGACTGATGCCGCCTCAACCAACTGCCCCAACCATGAAGGTACTAATCGCTTTAGCCCAAGGGCGACCGTTAAAAATATGACGCATCTGTTATTTGATTGAAATGTGGTTTAAATGAGGGTAATGCATCGCACTAGGGTTGACTATCAAAATCCTGACGCAACCCCCCCTTCCCTCCCCGAAAAAGTCCCCCTTCGCGTTTTTTCGAATTTTTAAGGAATATGGTAAAAGATTGGAGAAAAAGGTCAATGACGAAAATAATTCTTACTAAATTCTTTACAAAAAATGCTTGAAACATTATTTCGTACGACTAGCAGTTTACTCGTAATGACCGGTTAAAATATAGGATATTTTTTGGAAGAATAACTTTTTCTTGTTATTTTCCTTTAACATCATAAATCACATTTGTTTCATTGAAAAGGGGACATTTTTTTTAAAGAGAGAGTCTTAAAAAAACTTTTCTGTGGGTGTGAGGGGAGGATTTTTCTCAAAATACCTGACAAGCCTAGTTGCGGTCCACGTACCATAGTATGTAGATAATCTGCAAATATAAAGCCGATAGGAAAAAGGTCGAATATCGCTGGTATATGGCTGAAGATTGTAGAATGTATAGACAACAATATTCTTCTTCTATGTAACAATACATCGCCAGCAGCCAAAGTTTATTATTCTCGTAGTTCTCCATGTTGACTGTCGATACTAAAGCTCCAGCAGGTTATTGTTTACCATCAAGTAGTGTTCACCGTACCGGAAATTGTTACAATTAACCCCAACTCACCGCTGGATTTATTACTTGAAGCTCGTTTCCTCTTTAACTCGGCTAAGGTGAAAATAAACAATATCAGATACATACTCGTATGAGTATACTACATACAACATTTTGGTCGTTGTTTCTAATACTGTACCCACAAAGTGAATGATAATTTAATGACTTAGGTATCAACTTAAACACCCGTATTTACTTTGTGCACAATTTAAAAATCAGTTATTTGTACTTCCAGGGAATAAAATACAGATAAACAACACCTCCAATGAAATTTGTATACTAGGACGACCTTATCCCAATACTGCGAACTCTTCCAGCGAATCCCAATAGGTTTCTAACTATGTACAATGTAAATATGTACCACATCGAATGCGGGCTACGATAAATGGATGAATTGGATTTGATGAATGTTTGCGGGAAGTTGATTCCAATGAAAGGGTCGTACAATGATCTCATCCTAGTCGAGATTACAGCCTTCAATTCTAAATTAAAATTGTGCAAGACTCACTCACAGTAAATAAATACATTTATTTAGGAACAATACAAAATTTTTCGAGATTCATACCTAGATATGTAGGTGACAATTCCTACATGCATAGCTCACAGAATGGTGTCTACTACTAACATAGCAAAGTGTGGCGTTATCATATCACGCGATATGTCAGACTTGTGGATCTAGGTGAATAAAATTTGAACGAGTGGTTCAATTTATGAAGTACATCATTCACCAAAACCAACTCAGAAAGAATGAAACGTAGATATTCATATTACTATTCAACTATACCGTGAAATAATAATGGCTATGTGTATAGTACTAACATAATAATATATAGCGTCTTTATCTGTTAGATATAACATAACATAGCATATTTATCCCGATATGAAATAGCATATTTTGCACGACAACCAGAACAAAAAAAATGCATAGGCACTCGTCTAACACACGTACGAACATGAGGATAATTCGGCCCGTGGTGTAGGATACGTGCGAAGTTCTGAAAAAAAAAACTATTTCTATACTGGTCTAGCTAATATTGTGACAAATCTATTGGTATACATTGTATGCAGGTAGTGTTCTGCGTACAAAAAAGCCTATTTAACCTATTTTGAATGAAAACACAATCATTATAACGTACTTTTAATGTAAGCCAGTGACTGTTGTTGGGTATGTTTACTTACCTATCTTCCAAAGGATAGATGACGCTTGCATCACACAACTACAGCTTTGTCCCACGCTTAAGAGAGAAAAGAAACCCTGGTCGAGATCACTGGCAACGGTGAAAGCCAAGATAAGTGAAGAAGAAAAGAAACCCCGCTGTCGAAACTTAACTTTTGAATATGTATCTATGATTAAACCGGAAGAAATCGCAGCTCTGCGATAAGTTGTTTGCCCTAGTGAATAACGCTTTATAATCTGCATACTATGTCCATTTTCTATAAGTATATAATTTGTTCACTTAAAGAAAAAATAAATAAAATAAATCAATTTTTTTTACTTTTAAGGGACACTCAAATATAACAATGCCAGTAATAAAAAGTGGACCCACTATTTTAATAAAAGGTACCAAATGTAACGAAAATAATTATTCCTATCCAAAATGTGGAGGCCTAATTCAGATTCCTGTAACGAATGCATAAATACTGAATATGATTCTAAAAATCACAACCAGACGCAAAAGTCACTTAAAACGAACAATCGGCAGTAATTGAAAATATCAACGGTGCCAACTGAGTATGAATCACAATATTGAAAAAGAATAATTCCAAGTTCTCTCCAGCATACCAACGATATTATCGTATCGGATTCGGTTATTTCAATATCTCAAGTGACAACCGAGCGATTCTAATTCATAATAAGGTGTTTTAAAAATTAAATCTCAACCATTATCATTATGAGGGTCAATGATATGAAATTGACGGTCAACATCTGCGCTTGACACGGGTACAGAGCTCTTTAATAAGATTTAATATATTCAATGAAGTAGGTACTAAGTAGGTAGTAGGTACGTATCTAATAAAATCAACGCAAATATATTTTCGTATTCGAAATATTTCCATCATCTTTCCAAAAATATAATAAATCCGCTTTTTCCCGAAACCCATTATATTTATAAATAGGGTACGTCTTATTATTTACATAAAATTAAGATAAACAAGCACTATCCAAGTTATATACCTACTCCTACTATAGGTATATTACGGACACGTGGCATGGGATCTGATTACCAATGAATTCCACGCAAGTAAAATACTGTTGTTCTCAACAGTATTTTAAGTAAAAGGTAAAAGGAGAAAAAAAATAAACAATAATATTCACAGTTGAGATACGAGTATATTAGAATGTATGTGTACTGTATGACAACAGTATAGTTGCAAATATCGAGTTTGTTCTGAATTATTATTATTGTATATTGAATTTTTTGTGTATACTTGTTTATGATTATCTTCATATAAGACCCACTGGTTTATGAAACCGTTATATTTTTTCTTTATAATCGATTTACTTACGCTACAGTGTTGTTTTTTATTTTATTTTTTTTGTTTTTTGTATGTTGTTTGATAATTAGTGCATATCTTTGCTTTCGTCGGCAGCATCACCCGTAAATCGGGTGCAAATCCGTAATAAGTAAAGAAGAAGAAGATGTATTAAAATGTACAAAAAAAATCTTTATTAAAAATAGGCATAATATTAACATTAATAAAAATTTGCTGCAATGGAGTCCTTAGATCTCAACAACCTTAATAAATATAATTTGGAAAAATAGAGTATATACATACATTGGACCTTTATCTAGTGAATGACCGTAAAAGATTTTTACATCTTGTACCTATAGATTTTCCAAAAAAATGTGAAAAACACCTCTGATTTTGTTTTCGAAAGACAGCAACCTTTTTCCCGAATGTCGCAAAGAACTAATTATTTTTCATATTAAAATGTTTTTGAACGAATCGAAATTAACCCCAGAAAGCTAAAAAACGCTATTTTTGAGATTTGATCATGCGATTATTCATGCGAGTTACAAAACTGGACAATAGTAGTGTGCTAAATGGCGGACTTATTGACAAAAAAGTCCATTCCACCACTTCCTTTTAAATATTCAATAAGATTTTGTTTCTGGGAAGACAATTTTACTTCGAATCCATGTTTGAGGACTAAAATGTTTGTATCTGGTTCCATGTTCATTAAAAATCCATGACTATTGCAAAAATAATAAAAGTGTGAAGGGAAAATAAGCGAAATACCGAAATAACGGGAGAAGCACTTACAATCACGTTTAGATGTGTGACAAGGCAACCCATATTACCCCAATTTTATTTTTATGCCTACAACAAATTGTCCCCTCTTTAGAAGCTTCCTGCAACTTGAAGTAAATTACACTCTCCTACAACTTAATATTTAAACAAAACCAACTAACCGGAAAGCTTACCCATTGGAATTTTATATACCTACCTACTTCTAGGGTTTTATAATACCTACCTACGTTCTAAGCATACACAATATCTAAAATATGATGCGACGTTGGTTTTTTTGTTACAGTTAATAAAGAATTCTAGAGTGTGTTTCCGAATTAATTCACAAAAGAAGTGAATATATTTTTATGCCCTGCCATTTCCGTTATATATTTTTTCTGTAAGTCATTATATCTACGACTCCGATTTCCATTAAGCAGAAAAGCCGCATTTTTTGGTGTGAGAAAAGGAATTAGGTACCTACTTTTTTAAAGTTGACACAATAAATAAAAATAGAACTATTTCATAAATTCCGCCCTTTTCTGGTTAATATTAGGCAGATATACCTAATAATAATTTATGAAATATGTATTCGTAATCGTACGTGAACTCATATGATATCTGTCTCTTGAAATAACGGGGTTTGTTGGTCGCCCCCTGACCTATTTAAATAGTCATGAAGGACGCGAAACTCTTTTGCGGATACACTTTACATGGTGAGACGTGATGTTAAAAAAATACAAATATTAATACAAAGAGAAATCCTCCTCGTTATATTATAATGGATGGGGTACCACAGGATCGATTGATATATAAGTCGATCCAGTTTATAAATTTAATATAGATCGAGTAAACTTATAATCTCGCCATGTCTCAATCATAATGAAGACGGTGTTTGTCGTTTTAGTTTTCTTCTTATTTTTTATATTCTCGGGTTGACTGTAAGATATTGCTCTTGCAATAAGTCCGCCTTTTGGCACACTGCATTGTCTTGTTTTTGTTGTTATATGTATGTACTGGCCAATAAAGATTTATTTATTTATTTATTATATTAACATTAGTTTTTCACAATGTAATTTGACATTCACCACGAGAAAAATAATTTATTAGACGTACCTAGGTAGTAGACAATAAACAAATAAGTAAATTTATAAATCACTGTTTTATAAATACCAAATGTGTAAAATGTCATACATATGTCTGATAACTCAAATCCATATTCCAAATTGCCTTGCCCTAAACGGTTTAAGCCCTCTTTACATCGTTCCTTATTCTTCATCTATTCCATTACATAATACTGGTAGAATCCAAGTCCTGTATGTATTTTCGTCGAACTCTCACTTCTTATGTCGCCTATTTTATGAATGAAAATTTGAAACATCGAATTATACCTACTAATGAAATAATTAATGAAAAAAGTTTTGAAATATTTATTTCGTGGAAATAATCAAGAACCTACCATTTTATACAACGTGACAGAAAATGAAAATCAAATTCTCATACATACTATATGGTACGTACCTATGAAATACACGTAGAGATTGCAAATAGAATCCTTTAAAGTACCCACCTTATATATGTGTGTAAAGTACCTATGTATGAGGTGGACATGTAAGAGGAGTTTTGTGGCTGTAAGGGGTGCGTACCGACTAAAAAAGTCGACAATATGAATCTGAGACGGGGAAAAGACGGAGCCTTCCCAAGAAACCAAATTCGGTCGCGAAATTTGCAATTCGGTCACAAGTGGTCACAAGTGGTTGCCGTGTCGACACAGTGTGCACACAAAAACCCGGTCACAAAACACACACATTGTGTACGCTTTGCGACCAGATTTTGTCACGGAGTGTACACACTGTGTGGTGAATGTGTCCGAACATAACTTGGTCACAAAGCGCACACATTGTGTACGCTTTGCGACCAGATTTGGTCGCGGAGTGTGCACACTGTGTGGTGAATGTGTCCGAACAGAACTTGGTCACAAAGCGCACACATTGTGTACGCTTTGCGACCAGATTTGGTCGCGGAGTGTGCACACTGTGTGGTGAATGTGTCCGAACATAACTTGGTCACAAAGCGCACACATTGTGTACGCTTTGCGACCAGATTTGGTCGCGGAGTGTGCACACTGTGTGGTGAATGTGTCCGAACATAACTTGGTCACATAGCGCACACATTGTGTACGCTTTGCGACCAGATTTGGTCGCGAAGTGTGCACACTGTGTGGTGAATGTGTCCGAACAAAGTTGGTTCAAATTGTTCAAAATATATTAGTCCACGCTATAAGTAGTTCTCAATCTGTTTCTTGTTCAGTCGTGTTTGTACATAGTGTTGAAGCGAATAGAATCCATGGCTTTTTCATATGTTGGAATATCTATAACTTTTATTCAGCATTTTATGCGCTTCCAACCACTTTCAGGCACACTGTCCTCGTTTCTCCTGGCATCTTCCAATATAGTTTTCCGTATAAATTTTGGCCAATCAAAAGACCCTCCTTCACCCAACCACTAGGAACAGCAGAAATCACAACTAATTTTCCTTTGTTGCGACGAGCGTATACGGCATTTTATACAAAGACTGAAGACGTTCTGACATGAGGAGCGGAAACTGTTTGAGAATAGTAGATCAAGAACTATGGCGGCTAGCTAATGAAAAGCATTGTGACCACTTTTGGTTACATTCGGTCACAAAGCGGTCACAACTGGTTACAAGTGGTCATAAGTGGTCACATTTGCGACTACTCCATATTCTACGAAATTATAATAATTATGTTCATTAAAATGCATGTTTAATCGTTTTACAGGATGAAATTTGTTTGGATTATAGCGTAATAGGTCAAAATTAAGGTTTCTGCGAAACAATGGACTTATTGGAAGTTGTATAGAATTTAATATAAATAAATATGACTATCACATTAATTTATTATTTGTTGTTAAAATTAATAATTAAAAAGGCGCGTTAAAAATAAGCCACCTACTTCACTAGATTTCACGATAAATTTTGTTTCGCAATGAAATTCGGACATTATTTAGCTATACCCGTCCGTTTTTATTTTCATTAATATTATATCATGGCTGTAAAGTATTTTGGTGTTAAGATTTTTGTTGCGCATCCATGTTAAAATTATAACTATATATATTTATTTTTGCGGGAAACCGCAAATACGTACGCGCCAGCACCGGCGGGCCATTCAAGTGGTCACATTTTGGTTACAAATGCGACCGAATGCGACCGGATTTGGTCGCATTTGTAACCAAAATGTGACCGAATGCGACCAGATTTAGTCACAAATGTTCCCCACTTTTGGTTGCGGTTCCGGAACTGTGTCCGAACAGCGACCGAATTTCCGATTAGTGTGCACACAGTAGTGTGCGAACGTGTGCGAACGGCGACCAAATTGCGACCGAAATGGTTTCTTGGGTTGTGATCTTCCTGTGTTTACTCTAGGAACTTTGAACGGTAAAGTAGTAATAGTGGTTACACTTAACAAAGCCTCCGTGAATTTTCACAGGTAAGTACCCACTACTAGTCAGTAAAAACGTATAAAATTGTGGTCTTATTTCATACCTACGAAAAGGGTGTAGATCTGTTTATAAATACACAAGTTACATAGGTGGTTAGTTAGACAAGTTCTTATTACACAAAATAATAATCCAAGTGGGTAATATGCAAATGTCATTAGATAATATAATTTGGTCAAAATCTACAAGGAATACTATGTGTATTAGTGTGTATGTATGGCTCAGAGAGTATTACAAGATATCACTTGCGCAAACAGCTTTATACTATTACTATAAGGGAGTTGCCATACGTCCCGGTACACCGGGACATGTCCCGGTTTTGAGGCCCGTGTCCCGGTCCGAGAGTCATTTGTCCCGGTCAGGCATTTCTTGCTCAATAAAACGATTTCTGGAGAGTTATTACGAAAATCCATTATTTTGCAATTCAATTATTTGAAAAAATACCGGCGGAGTGCGGCGCCAATATTTCACTTCTTCTTCTTTCACATATTCTGCATTCATATCATCAGTACCTACTTATTTTTTTATTTAGATAAAACTAACAAAATTTGCACCAGTCCTTTTTTATGTATAGACGCTCATGTCTTATGACAAAAATTTCGAATGCGACGCTACTTACATGGCCACTTCCAAACAAAGAAAACCAAAACGAAGTTCATTTCATGAAATATTTTAAAAAAAATTGCCTGCGGCGCTTTTTTGTGCATATTTTTTAAGGAAACAATTTTCATGCCTATTGAACTAAACTACGAATATTGATAGTTTTTTAAAGGTTTTTTTTTTGGGAGGCATCAGGAGGTGTTCCGGTCGGCATCGGCAGTCTGACAATTATGGCAGCCCTATATTACTACCTATCATCTACCATACGAGTATACTAAGTTTATAAAGGAATACAAACTTAGTTTGGTTCAATGTGAAATAATCCAGGCTTAGTTCAAAACTAAACCCAGTAGTAATTCGACCGACTGCGTGTTCTGGTGTTGTACATTTCCGTTCATACCATATCATGGATATGTCTCAATTAGTATCAACGATAATTGCAAGTTGATACTACACCATTCTCTATTACCTAAGAGATCCCACTACTCAATGCAGACTATTATTACAAACTAGTGGGTACCTACCCGTGAATTCACGGAGGTTGGTTTAATATGTTTTTGTGTAACCACTATTACTACTCCACCCTTCAAAATTCTTCGAGAGAACACAGGAAAATCACAAGGCTCCGTCTTTTCCCCGTCTTTCCAATATCGTCAAGAAAGTCGTAGAACCAGATTCACATCGTCGACTTTCTTAGTTGGTACCCACCCGTGAAAGCCACAAGACTCCTCTTTACCTGTGTCATTCCCATACTCATACTGCCACTCTACCACGGTCTTTAAAGTTAATCGAAGGAACACATCAGGGAAATCACAAGGTTCAGTCTTTTCCCATGCCCCTGCTATTGCTGTTGATAATGCTGCCCTGACAATGTTCTGATGTCATTGTAATAGGAACAATGTATCGTAAAGAGCAAGGGGGTTCCTGAGCATGGGTAACCCTGTGTGTCTTGTATTATTGGAACATGCCGAATATAGGACCATGCGAAACTTTTCGTAGCCAACATCTTCTTACAGTTGGCGAACTGGAATATAGTAGGTATATGGATTACTTTGAATCCCCTAATTCGTTGTCGTGAATCGTTATGTCCCTTCACATTCACTATATAGGATGTATTTGATACATATCCACTCCATGTGCTGTGCACTTCGCACAGTATTGAAGATCGGTCTGATAGTCTTCTGGTTTGGGCACGTTAAAAAAATAAACACTAAAAATAATCTAAGGTAACATTACCGTCTTTTCGGTAAGAGGTGTGGAGAATTGGTCGCTATTTGGTGTGAAAAAATATAGGGTCTTACCTACTTTCCATACTAATTTTACATACGTACCTATACTATATTATACCTACAGTAATTATGATTTGAATGACTCTATCAATAATTAATATAATAGGTAGGTAGGTATGTATGTAGTACTTGATTGTTTCAAAATCATACGAACCAACTGATAGTACCTATTCAAAACTGTTTTCATTCCATTTGGCTATACGTACCTACTATATATATAGTATGTAGGTATGATTCGAAAAACTCGATGCATTCTGTATCAAGTAGGTACGTACCTACCTATAAGTTACTGTATTCACCAAGTACCAATAATTCGAAATTTCAAAAAGTTTGAATTCACATTACGTCAAACGTATTGTTGAACCAACACTTTTCGTCCGATGTAAAGCGCTAGTGTAGAGAACATTTTCAAAATTTCATAGATTCGATCCGTTAGTTTGCATAATAATCACGGTACTATTTATTTTCGTCGCGCGCTGCGCACAGATGGACCGACAGACAGACATAGTACAATTATTTAAATTGATAGCTTGAAACTCAATGACGTATCGAGAAATTTCAATCCAATTCCAGTCAATGATAATTGTTAACTGAATCAAGCACATCTTTATGCCTCATCCACATGCAGGCCGAGCTGTCACTTTTTTTTGTGTGAATGTGTAAAAAGGCGTTAACCGTCGGTTACGTATACAATCCAAGACGATCACCCCGTCCCGACGTCTTTTTACTCATCCACACAAAAAACGTGACAGCTCGGCCAGCATGTGGATGAGGCAATAGATATTCGCAATTACAAATAAAATTGTAAGACAGAAATAATTGAATGATCAAGGCCTATTATATGTAATGATGAATAACAAAAAAAAATTAAGGAAAAAAGTGTATTTTGAATTTGCATACTATGAATAGGGGAATGCATAGGGGAGCTTCTTCAGTTAGAGGCCACACATAGGCCTTATACCTATTCTCGTAATGTGTATCAAGACATAGTGATAATTGTATATTTTAATAGTAAGCATAATCATATTTCAAAAAATTCTAAAAACGGGAGACCTTAGATCTCGACAACATTACTCAGTGTGCTTTGGAAAAAAGGAGTAGATACATTTAACCTTTATCTAGGGAATAACTGTATAATATTTTTTATATCTTGTATCGATTTCTCAAAAAAATATGTAAAACACCTCTGATCTTTTTTTCAAAAGATAGCAACTCGTTTCTCGAAAGTGGCGAAGATTTTTTTTTTTTTGTATTTTTAATGTGCATTAAAATATAGGAATTAACCGTTAAATCTTTTTGATTTAAGCGAAATTAACCCGAAAAAATGGAAAAAATCATATTTTTTTCCATTTTACCATGCGATCGTTTATACGATTTTGAACTTTAATGCCGCGGGAAATGACTGTGACGTCATAGTTGGGTCGCGAGTCTTAAACGGCGTAACAGTAAAAAAAGACAAAACTAATCTCTGTAGTTCAGTCTCTCACAATAAAACTTCTTATAAGGGTCTTGAAATATATTCTTCATTCTCTCATGTTGTGTAATAATTCAGCAATATTTCTCCAACAATACCAACAATCCACATACATGAGAGGAGTCATGAGAAAATACTTACAAAACAAAAATGCGAGCGTCAGGAAAGGAAGATGCATTATAATTAACAAAGAGAATAAATAATATGTTAATCTGTACTTGTTCTTTCATAAAAATAAATGTGTGCAGTGAGCATCAGTGGCGTGTCCTGGATTCTTAACCAGGTGGTGCGGTATATAATAATACATATATATATCTTCTTCCCCGTCTATCCTTGATTGGTTCGGGGGCCCAAAGCATCTGTATATCTTCGCCAGAGGCCCCTGTCACTCGCAGCTTCCAGGACCGCTGGCCACTCCAATCACAGTCTCTCCTCGCACAACTTTGTCACCTGCTTCTTCCAGCTATTTCTGGGGCGGCCCACCGGTCTTCTGCCTGCACCCTCGGCTTCCAGAGCTTTTAACGGAAGCCGCTCCTCTGGCATCGTGTGAGCCAGACGTGTCCGAGCCATCTCAGCTGAGACCTCTCTATGAAAAGGAGTGTGGGTTCCACCTCGAGAGCGTTCCTTATTATTACTCGTTCCTTATACGGTCTCTCAGGGTTACTCCTGCCACTCCTTCTCACTAATAATACAATAGTATATACTGAGTAATGTACATACCCATCGCTAGTACTTAACGAACATTGTGAACAATAACTAATACTGTAAATAAATAAATCTAATGTCTACTCTACAGTGGTTGCATCATCTCATCATACAGTCATACAATTTGTGCGCCCGACATTTTTCCAAAAACACTGTATTTACATTAAGGTGGCAAGGGTTTGTACCGTCACTATTATGGTTATTCTGAAATGAATGCAAGCGATTGACTGATTAGAATCAAGTCAATTCAAGATGGCGGCAATTGGAATCTTAACAGATGGTTATTCTGAACGCGCATCCTATTGGATTGACTATTGCCGGGCTATTAGAATTATGATCCAATCATTAGAATTCTCGTCAAGTGCTTTGAAGGTGTTGACTGGATTGCAATAGGCTGTTTTAATATGTTTTTGGTACACTTTTTCTATTAAAAATGGCACAAAAGTATGGAACTTTGACAATTTTTATCCAGAAGGAACTTCTCGAATCTGAAAAGTCTATTTTATACTGACCAACGACGCGTATGTTGCGCGTATATTTCTAGGTTATGTCAACCAAATTTTGTTGCACGTATATGTGTGTATGTAGGATCTAGTATGTACCACAGAACACTCACACTCTCTGGCGAGAAGTATGCACCTGCATAATAAAAAAATTATAGAACATGCCAACAAATAGACAAAACCTGCGATCTCAGAAGATAGATTCATAGAAATCTATCGTGTTTAACAATAACAATTAACTAGTAACTATACACTCTTGTCTTCCATTGATTTTAACATTCGCACTGACATTCGAAATTATTTTAATCACTATTTCCGTCACTGGTGTAGACGTAGTATGCAACGCACGACGAAGGATACGAGTACCATAAAAGTTAAATAACTGAACGAAAGTAAACATCTGTAAAGGAGAATAACATTCACTTATCATAAAATCGAAACAACGAAAGCTTCTCCGCGCTATTTGGCGCCATTGTTGACACCACTTTGACATTTACAATGACAGATACGCCATAGAATATAGACGGGTCCACGCCTTGTCCACGCAGATTTTAGTCAATTCCAATTCATTGACCATAGACTATCTAATCGTCATTTCAGAATAACCAAAACAAGCGCTATTGCATAGCGATTAGAATTTCGAAGCCAGGTATGCATTGCAATTGGATGGACGGCAATCCAATAATAGAACTTTTCAGAATAACCATCCCGCACGCATTGCTTCGCTCTGTGCAGCACTCCTGTTTCGCAAATACTCGCCATACACGTAGTACATGAATAGATTAGCACGGAATACGAATGTTTTGCCGATTTCTATGAGAATTATGGTATTCTGGCGGAGCGCACATTATCAACGCACCGAGTACGAGATGATGCGCTAGAGTTTGCCTATTTAAGGAGTCGAACATTTTGGTTAGGGAATTACTATCATTTCTTGACATTATTATGCGATTATTTTAGTTATTATTTTACTATTTTAAGCCGAATTATTTGGAAGCGCGCTGTATACTGCGCACCTTTGGAGGCTACTCCACTGGTGAGCATAGGATGTGTGTTCATTACAATTTCATAATAATATCATAAATACCTACTACAAATTAAATATAAAACCACTTGCAATATTTTCAACAAACAAAATAATAATATACAAATGCATTTATAATGAAATGAATAATGGAATACAGTTAATTATTTTCAGTGAAAAATTATTATAATATCATAACAGTATACTGTCAAAATAACTTTGTGTTTTATAATAATTATAATACATGAGGGGTGAAAATAGAACCAGCTCTGAGTATCAAATATTTCGAATTAAAAATACGAAAAACATCGCATTTTTTAATACTTTAAAACAAAATGTGTAAGTAGAAATTTTGTGAGCTATTATTACCTACAAAGTGTAGTGACAATAAAGTAGAAGTAAATATAATATTTAATTGTTAATGAAACTACAAAGGTTTTTTTTATACGCAACCGTATATTTTTTTATAAAATTAACCTGGGTTTTTTTAAATAAACCCAAATACATCTTTGTGATTGAACCTGCGCCCGCCGGATTAACAGTCAAGCGCGTTGCCACCCAGGCTGCCGACCACCTCAAAATGTTGCGTTCTTTTTTTTTGAGATCATGCGACTGTCCTTTCGATATTTCATTGTATTTTACGAGTTATTAAGAGATTCATGTTTGCTGAAATTCTTTTCTCATGATGAGAAAGAAATTTATTAACTTTACTGTTAATTTATAACAAATTTTAACAATAACTCTCGTCCTTGTTTTTCACAAATCACCCAGTTATAGTGCACTGCCTAAATTTTAAAAAAACTTCGTTCTAGATTTTTTCCAACACATCCATTATTTTTGTGTACTATGTCACAATACGAGTCATATTTTAGTTTGACAAAGAGCAATTTATCAGTTGAATGATTCTCGATGGCCATAGAGCCAATATACAGATTTTAAACTCATAAATATTTTTTTTTGGTATTTAGGGCGTTTTTCATTTTCTCTGTTAACATTTTGTCTACGCTGGGGATATTTTAGTTTTTGTGTATATGTATCCATTACATAAAACTCGTATTATCCAAGGCATGTAGGTATGTAACGCTTGCCCATTGGAAAATTTTGCAAGTTCGATGAATATGTATGTAAATTTAAAGCAGCGACGCCTTTGTTGGTGTCTAGAAATTTTCGTCAAGTCTCACTTTTTGAAACTTTTATGAATGAATAATTTGAAATATCGAATGGTACCTTACCTACTAATGAAATTATGAATGAAAATAGTTTTGAAATATTTCTTTCGTAGAAATAATCAAGTAAGTACCATTTTATACAACGCAACAGAAAATGAAAATCGAATTCTCACACATACTATATGGTACGTACCTATACACGTAAAGATTGCAAATCGAACTATTTAAAGTACCCACCATCTATATGTGTGTAAAGTACCTATGTATGTAGATAGACATGTAAGAGGAGTTTTGTGGCTTTCAGGGTTGGGTGCCAACTAAAAATGTCGACAATATAAATCTTACGACTTTTATGACGACATTGGAGAGACGGGGAAAAGAGGGAGCCTTGTGATCTTCATGTGTTTACTCGAGGAACTTTGAAGGGTGGAATAGTAATAGGTGGTTATACAAAAACATATTTAAGCAAGCCTCTGTGATTTTCACGGGTAGGTACCTTCTAGTATAGTAATATTTAAACGCGCATGTTGCACATTCACGATCTTCTAAATGTGTTCGGCTTTAAAAATACCTCTTATCAATTATGCAACGGGGAAAATTTAATACAAAAAACTAAAAAGAGCGATGCGGCAATATATATCTCATGTCAGATTCCAATTTGTCAAAAAAATATATTTCAGCGAATGAATTCGTTAACGTTTGAAAGGTATATTCCAGTTTGACAGATTGTAATATGTTGCATACATTTTTGACTAATGCAGAGCCGTGTTCAGATTTCATTGAATTTTGCGTAATGTGTGTGTACCAAAAAGAAAAAAAAAAGCAGAGTAAATTAGGCGCCACTGATAAAGTCAGTCAAAATTTCGAATTTTATATATTCCTACCGCAGGCGAAAGTTTTGTGAATACATGAGCGTGTGCCTGTCTTTATAAAAAAAGAGTGCTGTAAATATAAATGTTGACATAATAATGAATTTAATTTTTATGTATCATTCATCTCAACAAAAAGTTGATCCAAATAAAATAATTTATTGAGACTCTCAATATCGATTCCTACCATTACTGATATACGAGTAGAGTATACCAGGACACTCGAAAAAGTAATATGTGAAATATCAGCGTACTATTTATTTCGTCCAACGGTTGACATTTTATTTGGGATGATACTCATATGGAATTTTAAAATCAAAGATAAATATGATTATTTGCTCTCAAACACGACGTGCTGTATTTGTTTGCGTTTTGCCTTTTCCAAACGATTTTAATTGACTTTTAACAACGATACATTCAATATGACAGATGGAAGTAGTGCATATGCAAAAATAGGACCATAAAAATATTGAATAAGTAATTTAATATTGTACGAAAACATGTCACCTGAATTGTCATAAAAAATCCAAACATTGTTTATTAATGTTTTTAAAATATCACAATATTTTAATCTATATAACTAAAGGAAAGTCGGTTTTTTTTGTAAGTGTTCGCATAACTCCGGCATTTCACGATGGATTGCTGTGAAAATTCACATAAACACTTCTACCGATCCGCTTCAGGTTTTAACGGCGCCATTTTTGAAAAAAAAACTTATTTTAAGAGATATTTAACTTTGAAATCGAAATACAAAGGCAGTACCGAAACAAGGCGGCCACGTTGGTCATGACAAACGTCACGCCACAGTAGACAGACCGGGCTATACGCATGTGCAGATGATTGCCTGACGCATACGCAAAGCCGACAATTAGTACCAACCTTAGATTAACATGGGTAAGTTTTCTTAATTCTACAATATGGCAACATTTTACATATAGTGGTTGCGAACCAGGGTTTTTTTATACAAATTTACAGAAGTAGCCGAGTCGCAAATCTAGAAATTTAATTGTGCGGAATGGGTAGTTTTTTTCCCGGGCATCGCCGGGTAGCTCAGCTAGTATATAATATTTTGATTGTGATGCCTGTTAATATTATCAATATTTTATGATTTTATGTTTTTAACGGATTGATGTCATGTATGATGTGTGTAGTAAGTCGAGCAGGCACTAACTGCAGATTCGTTTGCATTAACACATTACCTACATACTACTAAATAATGGTTACATGAAAGATGTTCGAAAAACAGTATTTCGAATTCCAAATGTTCGAAGAAATAATCAGAATAACAATAGTTCGAAAGTAATGTGTTCGAACTCACATTTGTTAGAAAAGCAAAATCATCGAATCACAATAATTCGATTGCCATTTTATATGAATTTATTTAATTTTCTGTAAAGTTTCGAGGCGAGTTAAATAAACAGGATTGTCTTATATCTCAACCGACTATCAAAACCCCATTTTTGTCGCAATATTTTGACGTTTCCTTACATACGTCATCCAACTGCGAATGAAATGGATGAGTTCATAAGGAGCTAATGTCACTTTTAGTGTTACCAAGAAAATGAGGCGATTACTTACTAAGTACGGTACCTGATTATGAATATTACCAAAATGATTTATTTCCGTATTTTGACATTTTAGTTAATACAGTTTTTAAATTTATTACGAACTGAGTCATACTATTAAAATATTTTAGTTAAGCACAAGTTTTTTCTTCTTCGAATCATGGTATAAATGGTCATTTGAGGTGAAATCCCGGGACATGCATCCGTTTAGTTTTTACAAAAAATATTAAATTATCAAATTGTTTTTAAAATAATTTATTTAAGCCAAAACATATTTCAAAAATTTGGAGATTCTGCCATCCTACCAGGAATAAATGAAAGAAAAATATTTTTACATTCTTACTAAAGTTATATATAATATTGAATAGTGGTTAAAAAGTGCAAAAATGGTGTACCATGCGTAATCAGCAGCTGTCACAATACAAGTTTTAATTTTTCGTTTCAGTTGGCTAATAAGTGTTTTCTAACCTCAAGGATCAAAAAATTATTTCATGCATATTGTGTTTTTTTTTTTATCTAAAGTAGCCAAGAAATGACATTGGTACTTATTGAACTACGAGTTTCGTAATGTTTCCGCCTTTTGTCATTTGTTGCCAGTGAAAAAATATTTGATAGAAAATTATCAGAAATCTTAAGGTAATACCTTCTTGTGGTATTATTATTAAAACTCTTTTTGCATAAACAAACAATAAATTATGAAAAATTTTGAATTATGCAGTGTCTAAATACACATAACTTTATACCTAATTCACAAATTACATTCTGTCAAATAAGTATCGGGAATTGATCATTAATTCTGATTTCAAAGTTCGATTCGAAAATCCTTTTCTGCCGCTAAGTTGGCACAACTTTTATCTATAATGGCGCGGAGTTTGAATGCCATCTGTCATTTAGTTTGTTTACAGTGCTCGATTTTGTTAGTTCATCTCAAGGGTGCTCTGCGATTTTTAGAATGGATAAAAACATCGAGTTTTATCAAGCAAAGATTTTGTCTCAAATTTTGCATCACAAATGGAATTTTGTGTTTCGAGTGACGGAAAATATTGCAGAGAGCTTACGGTGAATCGAATTTATCAAAAATACGTGCATATGAGTGGTACAATTCATTCAAAAGCGTTCGAGATGAAGTGGACGATTTGCCTCTTTATGGTAGGCTATCATCATCTTCAACCGAAGTTAAGATCTGTTTTCTTTGACTATCGCTGCGTTGTGCACTCGGAATTCTTGCCAGAAAGACAGACGGTAAATAAATAATATTATGTGAGCGATATGCGAGATTTGAGAGAGCAAATTCTTCAAAAGACCAGATTTGTGGAAAGGAAACTCATGGATTTTAAAACCACGACAACGCGCCATCGCACAAGGCTATCATTGTAAACGAATTTTTGGCCAAAAACTCAACAAATACCATGGAATAACCACCATGTTCACCGGATATGGCTCCGGCCGACTTTTTTCACTTTTCGAAAATCAAATTACCACTTCGAGGCACCCGTTTTCAGTCGATAGAAGACATAAAAGAGAAATTCGCGGCGAGATCTGAAGTTGATGCCGGAAAACGCGTATAATTTTTTTTCGGTAATTGAATTATTCGCTGGCATACGTGTATTATTTCGGAAGGGGCTTACTTTGAAGATAATACAATAAATTTGGAAGAATAACTAACATTTTGCGAGTTATTGACCAATTCCCGGTACTTTCTTGACAGAGTAGTATATTATTAAATATGATACAACACGCAGTTGTGTTGACGGCGACACTATATTGGCTTGGGCCTTTAACCAGTAAACTTTTTTCGAACAATTGTTCGTTCGAAAATATGTTTTTCGAAATAAAGTGCGTCGAACTATTGTTATTCGAAAATTTGTATTTCGAATTATTGCCATTCGAAATGTTGTTTTTCGAAGTATTGTGCGTTCGAAAATATGTAAATCGAACAACTTTCCTGTCACCTAAATAATACGCTTTCCAAAGAAAATAGCTATACATCCAAGTTGCTCGATGCTCATGTATATGCTCATGGTATAGTTTATAATTATAATTGCTATAAGTATCTGAGTGTAATAAACTATACAAAGCGCCAATTGAATACCATATTGAGTACCTATTGTTTTAACAGTAGGAGTTGACAATCAACTAGTTTGGCAATCCACTTCCAGTAACAACTAGAGAAGACAAAGTTTCTTGAGTTAATCTCTGGTTACTGGAAAGTTGGTAGTTTCTTACAACTTTCAATTGTTTGGGAGATGGTTGGGCAGTATACAATTATATGGTGTTCTAGGTTCTCTATACCACCTGAGAATGTTATTTGGTGTTTACCTTGACGAGTGCAACGGATAAGACTGTTTTGGCGTTATTACTATTATTGTCATTTAAGAAACTTTAACAACTTTAGTGCCGTTTGAATACAAATCCCAAAACACGTTGTACGAGGAAATAAAATAATGATTTTATATTTAATATTTAGTGTTGGCATCTCCCCGCTTGCATTAAAAATTTATTGATTAATTAAAAACATAAGTATTTGTTACGTAGGGAATGCCTGCTATCTATCTCTACTCTCACGCCGCTTCCCTTGCAGGGTAGGCAGAGAGGACAGAGCGCCAGACACTCCAGACAGCCCTCTTGCTGTTAATCATTTTCACTGCAGTATACCACAGGGAGAGGAAACTAAACCTACCTACAATTATGTGTAGATAACAGTATATTAATGACTCCCTTTCTTTCTCTTAAATATTCAATCTAGCCATTAATCTAGATGCGCGATACATACAAGTGTTAAAAATCTCTATAAATAATAACATCAACCCACCTTCTGTAGGACGCATAGGCAGGTACTTTAAAATATTGTCATAATTAGTAATAATCAAATCACTATGAAATCAAATCAAGTGTCTATTTTGTTAAATGAAATACACCTTTGTGCGCCCACCAGATTGACGATCCAGCACATTACCAACTACCTCATAAATAAGACCAAGACTTCGCGTAAACCACACATCAGTAAACATTATTATTACCTTATACCTACAACATACAAAAAATGACATTAATAAATTGCAGATTACACATCAAAGGAATTGGGAAAATGAACAGGGCGTATGGGAAATTCTAATGGGAGAATACATATATTATATTATTGTATACAATCTGTCTTACTTATTCATACAGTAACATTAAAGCTATCAGTCCGTGTGTGGGTAAAAACGAAAAGTTTTGTCGCAAATGAACGAAATTCCCCTAAAAAGCAAGCTGCTGTAGAAACATTATAGTCGTTCTACAGATAATTAGGTAAACATATTATTATAATACAATATCATAACAATACGATGTAGGTATAAACAGATTCAGTCGCAATTAAAAATAATTAACTTTTATACTAATGCAGATATTGTGTTTTCCTACAGTAAAGCCAAATATTACATTTTTTAGCTCGTGGTATTTATTGACTCTAGCGATGGATACGTCACTAATCCAACTATTATTCTCTACTAGCTGTATTTCCCGTGCTTCGCAACGGCTAAAATTGTGTACGGGTGGTGAAGTTACATCGTCTTAGAATTAAATACGTAATGGAATAAATTTTTGGCATATAGGAAGGAATATATTTGTTTTACCTAGTAAAATTATTTTTTATGTATATAGGATTCTGCTAAATTCAAATTTCACAAAAAGATAGTAAAAAAAGAAGAAAAAAGCGTTGGGTATGGAGTGGGATCGAACTCGTACCCTCGCATCGCATAACACTCAATTTAAGTTAAGTACGCTAGCCCCTACACCACGCGAGTCAAAACAGATGACGACAGAAAGCGCCGCGGAGCAAATGTCAAAACTATTTTTTAATTATTATAGACACATTTTTAGTCATACAGAAGTATTTGTAGAGCAAAAACATTGTATAAAAATAATCCTTAGATGTATATCCTAGTTCTAGATTATGTAACGACGCAAACAAATTTAAAAACCATATTAACGGGACTACTTTAAATGGCTTCTTTCATTTTCATACTAACTTGATAGAATTCAGTATCTTGGGAAAATTGATAATTTTACCAAACCACGATACAAATCATATATTTTAATAGCCTATGTTGAAGCCGAGATTCCATTTATAAGTTTATTTAATAGATGGATGTCTAAAATCGTCTGGTATTAATGTTTACTCCGGACGCGAATCGTCATTTTTTTCAGGTTCTTTCCCGAGTCATTTATGATTCATAGATGGCGGTAGTGATGTTTTATAAAATCAGAAATGAAATAAAAAATCATTATAAATCAATAATTCCCTTTGTTGCACATATTTTTATCCAAAATATCAATACAATCTCGTGCAAAGTCAGTGGCGTATACGAATATCTACTTTTTGTATTGTACGTATATAATTAAAACAAAATTAAATTAGGTGCAATGCGAAATGTTTTTTGTAAACAGTATATATACAATTTTCAAAATAACGTTCCGATGTGATTGTGACGGCGTTTTGTCAAATACTCAACGCTGCCGAAAATCCACAATTATTAAGGAGATTTTCAAACACACACAAACAATAATCTTGGAGATTTAACAAAAAATAGTAGGTACATCAGGTAGATACACGGTTCTCGAGATTTTACTCTTTTATCTAAAAACACCGAATTACTTCAGTTTTACCCTAATAGCTTCGTAAGTCAAGGTACCGCTAAGTTCTGTAATTATTTTTTGTTCCTTATAGATATTTCTTACGAAAAAAATATATAATTCAGAAATTTGGAAAAAACTTCTTTAATTTAAGCTCTTTTGAATGATGTACAAAACATATTAAATAATAATAAAACATTCGTTTCCTAAAGATATGATACAATAACTATAAGAGGTCACTACTAATCTAGGAGAATTTCCATACAAGCTTGAAAATAGGAAATCGAAAGAAAATGTATTGTTCACTGTGCATTGTGCAACCTGCATCTATGGTAAATATGTACGGACGTGTTCGAATTATTAGACTAAAAACAAATATTTGTATGCATCCCGTAGTCATTTATAAGCATGTTTATTCTTCTAGGTGTTGATTCTACTATACTTCCGCACACTATTATTTCTACACACTTCGGATTACATATATCTGGAGAAAAGCCACAACTACGTCTCAGGAAATAGCCCCATTATGAAAGTGATAAAGAAATGGTGTGCCATAGTTAAACATTAAAATAAAAGAATAACATTAATCAAAAAAGTGCCCATAATAGAAAAGTTTAAAAATCAGGCGCCATAGATATAAAAAAGTGTAAAAAAGTACATATATACTTAGAAATGTCAAAGGGAGGAACACAAAGTATTAAATCCAAGTCATATTAAATATTAAAATATTGTAATTATTCATTAATGAAGCCGTTATTTACTGAAAAAATATTTTAGTCCAATAATTTGAACACGTCTGTATTTGCAAGGCAAATGTGTAATTTTACTAAGTTTACACTTTATAATAAAACTAGAGGGTACCACCCGTGAAAATCACGGAGGCTTGCTTAAATATGTTTTTGTGTAACCACCTATTACTATTCCACCCTTCAAAGTTCCTCGAGTTAACACAGGAAGATCACAAGGCTCCGACTTCACTCTCCAATATCGTCATGAAAGTCGTAAGACCCGATTCATATTGTCGACTTTTTTAGTTGGCACCCACCCCTGAAAGCCACAAAACTCCTCTTTCATGTTTATCTACATACATAGGTACTTTACACACATATAGATGGTGGGTACATTTAAATAGTTCGATTTGCAATCTTTACGTGTATAGGTACGTGCCATATAGAATGTATGAGAATTCTATTTTCATTTTCCGTCACGTTGCGTTGGTACTTACTTGATTATTTCCAGGAAAGGAATATTTCAAAACTATTTTCATTCATAATTTCATTAGTAGGTACGGTATCATTCGATATTTCAAATTTTTCATTCATAAAAGTTTAAAAATGTGAGACGTCGACGAAAATTTCTAGACACCAACGAAGGCGTCGCTGCTTTAAATTTACATACATATTCATCGAACTTGCAAAATTTTCCAATGGGCAAGCGTTACATACCTACATGACTTGGATAATACGAGTATTATGTAATGGAATCATTAATTTGATCTTAACCATCTATTTTCATACATACATTATACGAGTATACATATTTTCATACCACTTGCAACGTGCGAGTTTTTAGAAATAATTATAGCAACGTAAAATGTAGGCTTATGCTAACATCTGAATTTTTTTCTGCGTCTGTAATTTGGATTTTCACTCAACTCACAAGATTTAAAGTATTTCACTTGAAGTCTAATTGTTTCAATATGAATAAGTCTCTACATACAGGTTGTCCCGTAAGTCAACGATATCCCGTGAAGGGGTGATAGACCAAAAAAGTGCAGATATCTCGAGAACGGGCGATTTTTTAATGGTCATATTTCGATTTTCTGGTCCGTTATAGTCCGAGAGCCCGCTGCTTAATTTATGACGTATCTGTTTTTTGATCGAAATGTGGTACAAATGATAGCTTACCAATAGGGTATTACATCGCACTAGGGTTAACCTGTATATGTTCCTATCCTGTTTTTCAGTTAAGTAAGTATTGTATAATAGTAGGTAATTAATGTTTATTTAACGAAGCAAAAATATTAATAGAATTATTAACAAAATAATATTATATTAATGTTAACCATCTATTTTCAATTATAAAAACAGTTCCAAGAAAAACACAAAATAATCACTTTAAAACCTGCGACCCAACTATGACGTCACGGTCATTTCCACGGCATTAAAATTCAAAATCACATGAACAATCGCATAAAGTGGTGGTTTGTTCAATTTTTTGGAGTTAATTTCGCTTCAATATTTAAAAAAAAAACTCTCCAAGCTCTAAGTGAGATTTGAACCATGTCCCGGCTATCTGGGAAAAAAAATCTTGCCCTATCGCTGGAAAAGTCGTAGGCCTCATTAAATGTTATTATAGGTATATTAGGTATACCAGAATGGTAGCTAAATTATTAATTTATAAATATTAGTAAACCAAAAAAAAAGAAATGGAGTGGTGCGGAAGAGACATCCGAAACTCTCGAATGTTGAGAGGAGTCTAAAGTAAAATAAAAAAAAAATCAAACGATATCCACTCTCTTTAAAACCATTTACTTTATACGCAGAGTTCAAAATTGCTTGGCGCGATATATCGAACTATTGAAAGCCCGTGAATGAAATTTTAGAAATAGGTTTTTTTCCATTTTTGGGGTTGTCGAGTTCTAAGGTCTCCCGTTTTTACAAATTTTAGAAATGTCAATATCCCCACCTTTAAAAAGTGGACTTATTCTGATGCCTTAAAGCAAATTTTTTTTCGCGAGTTTTTTCTGTGTCTGTAATTTTTAATTTAAGAGATTTCTAAAGCGGCTAAAAAATACATCACTTAAAGTTTAATTGTATGGTTAACCATAATATGTGCCTATCTTGTTTTTCTGTATAAGTACTTGTAGAACAAAAGAAATTCATTTTAGAAAGCGAAATATTTATAAAATCCTGGGGATATTATAATTGTTTTTCTTTTTCGTTTATACTCGTACCTTTGTAGGTATATTTTCTACAGTTCTTTCTGTCTTTCTATATCTTGGGTAATCAATCTTCTGAGAGCAGATCGACCTGTAGTGATTTTGTGACCTCGTATTGGTCTTATAATAATAGTAGGTAGGTACATAATTTTAAAAAATATAACTGTTTTTTATTCCAAGTGACTAATGTGATTAAATATTTTAACCGACGACAAAACCAAATCGAAGAAAAGTAAGAAAAGAGAAGCAGAATTAGTTGAAAGGCAAAAGAAAATTGTAGGAATAAATGAGATGAGATTGCAGTAAGTAAAAGATTAGTTAATCTGTGACAGAATCATACACAAGGAAATGTTGATTAGGCGTATAGGCTTTAGAACATATGTAATATTATATTGTATATTCTAACAGAGAATTGGATCGTAGAAAAAATTAGTATCGAACCTGCGAAACTAAACTAGATTATCGTAATAATTGTTATGTTTATTTTGTAAGACCGAGTCGAGATTTTCACAATCTCGTGAAACTATCAATTATACTACTCGTGCTAACAATCACTACTAGTCCAAGAGCCCGCTGCTTAATTTATGACGTATCTGTTTTTTGATCGAAATGTGGTATAAATAATAGCTTACCAATAGGGTATTACATCGCACTAGGGTTGCCTATCAAAATTTTGCCGCAACCCCCCCTGCCCCCCCCCGAAAAGGTCCCTCTTCGCGGTTTTTCGCATTTTATAGGAATATGGTAAGAGATAGGAGAAAGAAGTCAATGACAAAAATAATCCTTGCTAAATTATTTTCTACAAAAAATATTAAGTCATTTTTTTCATAGGACTAGTAGTTTACCCGTAATGACCGGTCAAAAAACAGAATATTTTTTTGAAAATAAAAATTATTTTTTGATTTTTTTTTTTCTTTCACATTCTTCCACCCATTATCACTAACATTTTATGGAAAAAAAAGTTTGGCCTGCGGCACTATATCGTTGGTTATTTTATGAAAAACTAAATTTTAAGAATTTTCGTCACTGAGTTTTATTGCAATAACTCCGAAATTATTAGATGTATGAAAATAAGTTATAGCTCGTTTTGGAGCTAAGACGATGGTAATTAATTCGTTCTCTGACTATTTTCCTGTAGCTCTTATAAATTTTCAACCAATTTAGTTTAAATACATTTTTTTAGTATTTCATATGAATTTCGGTTTTGGACCGGCCATTGCGGGTAAACTGCTAGTTCTACGAAAAAATTAAGTTAACATTTTCTGTAGAGAATTTAGCAAGGATTATTTTTGTCATTGACTACTTTCTTCTATCTCTTACCATATTCCTATAAAATGCGAAAAACCGCAAAGAGGGACCTTTTCGGGGGGGGGCAGGGGGGTTGCGGCAAGATTTTGATAGGAAACCCTAGTGCGATGTAATACCCTATTGGTAAGCTATCATTTATACCACATTTCGATCAAAAAACAGATACGTCATAAATTAAGCAGCGGGCTCTCGGACTATACATATCCCGAATGTTTGGTATACAACTTGGATAGCTATTAGTTCGTATACATAATTCAATTATTATTTTAAAGTAAATAAAAAAAGTATGACAAATGTTTGCAATACGCATATGTTAACATGAAGAAATCAGATCGTTGGAAGAATGTTTTATTAGCGAACTTTTATATTATTATCCTACTTACTACCTAGTTCCTACACTACACGTGCAGATATACGAATATGTATAATATGATATACCTAGTTCTGTTCTCTATAGTTTGTAAGCTCTTATTTGCCAAATTCAATAATTGGATAAAGTTGTCTGCCTATAATAAATCCACATAAAGACAACCAAAGCCGGTCACACACAACGATGAAAACAATAGGATTATTGAAGAAATAACAACTTAATAAAATATAACAAATAAATACGAAAGATGTTCATCCGTACATATTAATTAAATGGGTATTAAATACTCGTCTAAGTATAAAAGGCTTTTCTTATCGAATTAAAACTTTTACAAAGTGATGAAAAAACAATATTATCTACGCATTCCAGGACTAAAACTATTGCAGATTGCAGTAAGTATATACCCACTTTAAACGGTTTATTTTTCAGTGACTCATTTTAGGTAGATTTCCAAAAGGAACTCTACCTATTCGTTTCTCCCGTGATGTCGCAGAATTGAAAAATGTCTACTCAGTATCACTAATTAGAACCAGGAGAACCCGAATCCGACCTTGGTTTAAAAGTTTATATATATAAGCCATATATATGTCCCTTTTCTTGTGCGCACGTTTGCAGCCAAACTATGCGTCGCAGAAACGTGAAACTTGGGTGGTAGATTTTTGGTAAGTGGTAGATGAACTGATAGGAGATTGGGTGAAATCCATTAAGAGGAAGGTTCACTTTTTAAGGCTTTAAATTCAAAAACAATCATTCTGAGGGGATCCAATGATTGTGAGGGTCTGTGTCTGGTATCGTATGAAAGGTTATTAAATAAGGAATACAGATCAAAAGTCAGATTTTGTCTAGCTCAATTCCTCGGACTACACTGATCGATCGAATAAAGATCTAGTTAAGTAGTTACCGCATAGGTACTTGCGTGTTTGTTGTCTTAGAAATGTGCTTCACGATACGAGAAGAACTCACATCTTTTTTTCAAATTTCTAGTGCTTAGGTACCGGATGGGTACCGGTACCAATCCATATTATGTGTGGAATGAAAATAATTTGATTATTGGATTAGGTACTTCCTTTGATTATTGAAGTACTTAATCAAATATTTTTTCGTCATACGGTACTTCGATAATCAAAGAATATACTACATCCATACTACTTCATTACTTCGCTGGTTTATTTGCTGATGATATTGTGATTGTTTTTATTGTACAGATGTACTCTTAAAATTAATAAAATTAATAAATCACTTGAAATCTACCTATGCCTGTGGCGTGCCAAAGGAATTTTTTTATCCTCTTTGGCAGACTTCGAGTGACTTCGAGTGAGTGTTTTAATAAATAAGTAAATACTACTCCATGGGCGTCGTCAGGGGGAGCATGGGGGCAGCTGCCCCCCCCCCCCCAGATATTAGAATTGGTATACATTTTTTCATACTGAATGATAAAAACTCACAAAAAATCACATTCACACGTTTTCTCATCATATCATAAATTTTCATGGAAATCCATCTAAGTACCTACAGTAATTTCATTAAAAAAAATTGGCGCCATTATTTATTGCTTTTTTATTAAAGACATTTTTCATACATATTATTGTGCAAAATATTATAAGTACGCATTTTCAAATACACCAAACCATATCAAGACCTTCTTCACTATGATTTACAAAAAAAATGATACATCGAATTGTAATATTTTTGTTTCCCCCCCCCCCCCCCCCCAGCTTCGAGGCTAGCGACACCCCTGTACTACTCTAATATCACCTATGTTAGCACATCACCTATATTAAATAAGATATTTAACGCAAATGATGAGAACTTTTGATCTGGGAACCAGTAAGCTAAATATGTTCCATCAATCCATGAATACTATGACAGAATTTCCCAGAATGTATTGCTTGGAACTAGGGAGGGATACAATACTAAACTTGCATCTCTATGTATTATATTAAACCCTATACCTAAGGTGGCCAACCCGCGGCCCGCGGAGGTTTGAGAAAATAAAACATAATATCAAATCCCGAGTGAGAACACGAATGACTGATGAAAAATGTTTGCGTGTAGGAACAACCTCAATATCGATATGCAGTTAGTTCTATAAAATTAAAGTTAACACTAATTTATATAAATATGTTCGATTCTCATTCTCGTTTTAGTTTATTGACTAATGTCAGCCGTGGGCGACATGGGCGTCTACTTACGGTCGCGAGCACTATCAGATTCATCACTACCCATTTTCCCCCTAAAAATTTCGCCGTAAACTTTTCAATTAGAAGATATTTTCCATTAATATTGTTGTGAGCTTTCTCCACCCAGTTTCGTAAAAAAAAAACGCCTGCGGCGCTATTTCACTTTTTTAGGCCATATCAATATTGTAACTTCTGTTTGCCCCCTCCCCCTGCCCACGAAACAAATCTGTACTTATATTTATTTTTTCGTTTTGTAAAATTGATTGTGCGGCCCGATAGGCAATCTCATTTTCAGAATCTGGCCCGGCTGCTGAAAAGGTTGGTCACCCTTGCCCTATACAATACCACTTATACAAAACTGGTGATAGACCAGGCGCTGGGTGCATTTTTGTATGAACAATATGAGGACCGAGTTCCATCAATTGATTATTGTTGGGGATAGGTCAAAGATAAAGGAATCGGATGTTGCCGCCGCCTATTTTGGTCCAATTTTTTTTACACCCCCTCAAAGTTAGCCGATGGCGTGCTTTCTATGAAGTCATTTTAATGACTGTTTCAGTTTTTATTTTATTTCTTTTATAATGGAAAAGTAAAGCTAGGTTCTTTAGTGAAATAAAAAAATAAAAATAAGAAAAATAAAAAAAGGCTTTGTTGTTAATAAAATAATAGAGAGAAAAAATGATGGATTTCGTTCTTCCATCATTCAGATCTCCTAATTGAGGATTTAAAAGGTGAGGACCGGCAATTAAGCACGGATTCTTATTCCTGAGACTCTAAACAATGAAAAAAGCCATGTTTCCGGCAACTGCAGTGGTCCCTTCTAGTCCCTTCCCCTCCCTTCTTCATCCCCTTAGGGTAATTCTAAACAAATAAGTCGTTATTATAGAGACGCAATATTCAGGTGGTCGTGAAATTTTGGTATGTTGTTTAGGTCAATACGGTAGTGAATAATCCAGTTTTTCACGATTTTCCTCCCACCGCCCCCTCCGCCACCCTTAAAAAACTTTAAAAATCGTACTGTTTTATATTATGCTATGTATCTTCGTCGTTTCGCATTTTTGGCCAAAATAATAATTTGCTTATTTGTTAAGCATAAAATATTCTAAAAATTGTTCCTAAATAATTTTGCTCTAAAGTAAATAGCAGCGGTATTGTCAAGCTCAAAAGCTGAAAAATTTAGTATATTTTCAGTTTAGAATTTCTTACCTTTTTACGCTATGATAACTTCGTTATGGTTGGTTTTAGCTCGAAAGTCCGCATAATTAATTTTATAGACAATTTAGTTTTCTTCAAAATTCATGTACTAAAGTCCATATTCCGCTGAAAATGAAGGAGTAGGGGTAGATTTAAAAAAAAAATGAAATAGTGATTTTGTCATTACTCCATACATGTTCGAACATTCTTCATACATTTTCAAAGAACGTTCGAAATTGTATGGAATTAGTTGATGAAATAAGAAAATGTATGAAATCAGTATATCGTTTTTTCTTAAATCTGTTCCTACTCCGTCATTTTTAGCGGAATATGGACTTTAGTACATGAATTTTGAAGTAAATTAAATTCTCTATAAGAATAATTATGAGGACTTTCGAGCTAAAACCAACCATAACGAAGTTATCATAGCGTAAAAAGGTAAGAAATTCTAAATTGAAAATATACAAAAATTTTCAGCTTTTGAGCTTGAGAGTACCGCTGCTATTTACTTTAGAGCAAAATTATTTAGGAACAATTTTTAGAATATTTTATGCTTAACAAATGAGCAAATGATTATTTTGGCCAAAAATGCGAAACGACGAAGATACATAGCATAATATAAAACAGTGCGATTTTTAAGGTTTTTTAAGGGTGGCGGAGGGGGCGGTGGGAGGAAAATCGTGAAAAACTGGATTATTCATTACCGTATTGACCTATCAAAATTTCACGACCACCTGAATATTGCGTCTCTATAATAACGACTTATTTGTTTAGAATTACCCTAGGGGATGAAGAAGGGAGGGGAAGGGACTAGAAGGGACCACTGCAGTTGCCGGCAACATGGCTTTTTTCATTGTTTAGAGTCTCAGGAATAAGAATCCGTGCTTAATTGCCGGTCTTCGCCTTTTGCATCCTCAATTAGGAGATCTGAATGATGGAAGAACGAAATCCATCATTTTTTCTCTCTATTATTTTATTAACAACAAAGCCTTTTTTATTTTTCTTATTTTTATTTTTTTATTTCACTAAAGAACCTGGCTTTACTTTTCCATTATAAAAGAAATAAAATAAAAACTGAAACAGTCATTAAAATGACTTCATAGAATGCACCCCATCGGCTAACTTTGAGGGGGTGTAAAAAAAAATTGGACCAAAATAGGCGGCGGCAACATCCGATTCCTTTATCTTTGACCTATCCCCAACAATAATCAATTGATGGAACTCGGTCCTCATATTGTTCATACAAAAATACATCCAGCGCCTGCACTATGACAGCATTAAGTAATTCTATAGAAAAACATAGAGTAAACAAATAGCATTAAGAAGGGCAGCAAATACTGGAATATATTTTTTTACAGAGGGATAATAATGTTACAGCGCAGATACCTAAGGAGAGGACATAAAGCTCGCGACCCAACTATGACGTCACGGCCATTTCCCGCGGCATTAAGTTTCAAAATCGCATGAAAATTAATTGAACAATCGTGTGGTGAAATGGCAAAAATAGCTTTTTTTCAATTTTTCGGGGTTAATTTCGCTTCAATCAAAAAACTGTAACTGTCATTCCCTTATAGATTTTAATGCATATTACAATAATGCAATACAAAAAATAATAATATCCCGCAATTTTCGGGAAACGAGTTGCTATCTTTCGGAAAAAGATCAGAGGTGTTTTTCACATTTTTGTTTGCGAAATCTATACAAGATTTTTACGGCCACTGTCTAGATAAAGATAAAGGTTCAATGTATCTATCCTATTTTTCAAAGTATATTTAGTAAGGTTGTCGAGGTCTCTCGCTTTAAGAAATTTTTGAAATGTCAATATGCCTACCTTTAATGTATATCATGGCTACATACCTACCTATATGATTTATTAGTAAATGCAGAAATAAATCATATTTCGCTTCATTTCCGTATCATTAATAATATCCAATTTATATGAAATCCTGTAAAGTGTAAACCAATGTATAACATCATTATTAAGTAGGAAGTAGGAACGTTCTTAAGTTTTTTTTTTCATAAAAAATACCCTAGGGCTGTTTGATTCGGTATACGGCGCGGCATGACATTGGAAATTCCCAAAAGAAATCATAAAGGAGAATGCTAAAAAAAAACCCAGGCCCGGCGCAAACGAAATGTAACTCAAATAATAGGTAAAAATAAGTAATTAAATACTGCATGGGTGGCATCATCGAAATCAATGGCTTAATGGGTGAAATACAAACGCAATGTGACTCATTTGAGTCACATTGCGTTTGCGCCGGACATGTTTATTTTTTACATAATTCATGAGCATTTACCTTTAGGCCTACATCCGGCAGTGGAGGGATCAAGGCTGATGAAGAAGAAGAAAAATCAGACAGGCTACCTTACAATCATCATATTATATACTTTTGAATCGCAATAAATTGTAACTGTTTAATGCTCCTTTTCTTATATATTCGTGTGACCAATGTAAAACTGCGAATAGGTATTTCACCCATTAAGCCATTGATTTCGATGATGCCCCCTATGCAGTATTTAATTACTAATTATTACCCATCATTTGAGTTACATTTCGTTTGCGCCGGGCCTGGGTTTTTTTCCCATACAAAATGAGCATTCTCCTTTACCAACGTATCGAATATTTTTTAAGCGTACATTCATGATGTATTTAAATCTAGGTAAAATAAATATAAGTTTTTATATTAATATTTTTTTATTAATAAATGTTACTTATATAGCAAACAGATAAGCAAACATTTCATAGCAAGCTCTTACACTAAGAGCTTGTGTATTGTTATACTTATAAATCTGTAACCTTTAACGATAATACTTAGTTTTTTGAAGAAGTTATTAATAAGTAGGTATGAAAAAATTCAAGGGGTCTTACAAATTACAATGGACACTAATAAAGAAAATTGGAATTGACTTAGATCATAAAAAATAAATACCTTCAATACCGGATACAAAGAATTAAATATATTTTTTTTGTATTTTTATTTGTTATTAATTCATCATCGCCTTCATCATCATGTCAGCCTCCCTGTATCCATTGTTGAATATAGGCCTCCCCATTGAACTCCACCTTAATTAATATTACAATTTGGAAAAAAAATACCAAACTAGGGTGCAATTAACGCTCTTCAGAAACCTCTTCCAGTTCACAAATATCTGAAGGTAAGTACATAAAATTGACATATTCTGTCTACCGCCATCTACCCTGATACTGTCGAAAGACTTCAGAGAAGCATAAAAATGGTTGGAGTGTACACTAAATACAAAAAAATAATCTCAATAGAGAGCCGTGTACATTGTACAATATATACACGTTTCACCTCGACACAGCTACCAGCCTTCGTATTATAGCGGTAGAATATCGGCTTGGCAGTTCGATTCCCGGCCGCGGCAGTAGGATGGACTGGAATTGGTGACAGTGATCACATTAAGCTAGCCGACAATCAGTCATGAGCCGAGAGATAATTCAACTACTTGCTCTTCCAGTTCGTTTTACCCGCCGTAGAACTAAAAGTACCTACTAGAAATCGTTGATGCCGTAAAATTGCTTGAAAGACTGCATGAACGTAACGAAAACGGAATGTTTGGCTTCGATCTCCTCTTGGTACAAAGTCACTAGAGTAATAAAATTATACCACACCAACACCGCATTTTATCTAATGTTAGTTCAACGGAAATGTATTGTGATTTTGTTTAAACTCGTAGAGTCAGATCATACAATGTGGAATGTGCTCTAGGAATACGAGTATAGTAAGGGAAACACAAAGCACTTAGGTATATAATAATAAAGTTGCAGCAATGATTCAAGACGTTAATAAATCTTCTTAGTGTTAACCTCCATAACGAGTCGATAGAGAGAGGGGTGAGGGACGAGGGTGAAAGTAAAATAGTATGTAACATTATAAGAGAAAGTTACACCACCCCAAGTTTAATAAGTCAATGCCGTTACGTCACCCCCGACCAGTCACAAAACTACATAATTATACATACCTTATATATATATATATATATATATAGGAAATTATTATTTATGTAATTCTTCACCCATATATGTCTCGCGTATGTTATACTAATATGATTTTCTTTGATGTTACATCTTAATTATAGTGGAACGATGATTCTGTGACACGCCATACATGATAAGGAAAATGTTTTTCTTTGTGTTCTTTACCTCATACTACTTAACACATTCAATTCACACTGCCTTCAATGTTTCACTCATAATAACAGCTTCGCAAGATTCAGATTGATTGCGTGAATGACGATATGAAACAAACCTTCTAGTCCGAGAGCCCGCTGCTTAATTTATGACGTATCTGTTTTTTGATCGAAATGTGGTATAAACGATAGCTTACCAATAGGGTATTACATCGCACTAGGGTTGCCTATCAAAATCTTGCCGCAACCCCCCCTGCCCCCCCCGAAAAGGTCCCTCTTCGCGGTTTTTCGCATTTTATAGGAATATGGTAAGAGATAGGAGAAAGTAGTCAATGACAAAAATAATCCTTGCTAAATTCTCTACAAAAACGATAAGTAAATTTTTCATAGGACTAGTAGTTTACCCGTAATGGCCGGTCAAAAACCAGGATATTTTTTTTAAAAAAAAAAAAGTTTGTTTTTTTTTCTTTCAAATTCTTCCACCCATTATTACTAACATTTTGTGGAAAAAAAATTTACCTGCGGCGCTATATCACTGGTTATTTTATGAAAAACTGAATTTTAAGAATTTTCGTCACTGAGTTTTATTGCAATCACTCCGAAATTATTAGATGTATGAACATAAGTTATAGCTCGTTTTGTAGCTAAGACTATGGTAATTAATTCGTTCTCTGACTATTTTCCTGTAGCTCTTATCAATTTTCAACCAATTTAGTTTAAATACATTTTTTTAGTATTATAAATGAATTTCGGTTTTGGACCAGCCATTGCGGGTAAACTGCTAGTTCTAAGAAAAAATTGACTTAACATTTTTTGTAGAGAATTTAGAAGGATTATTTTTGTCATTGACTACTTTCTCATATCTCTTACCATATTCCTATAAAATGCGAAAAACCGCGAAGAGGGACCTTTTCGGGGGGGGGGGGCAGGGGGGGTTGCGGCAAGATTTTGATAGGCAACCCTAGTGCGATGTAATACACTATTGGTAAGCTATCATTTATACCATATTTCGATCAAAAAACAGATACGTCATAAATTAAGTAGCGGGCTCTTGGACTATTCACACCTCTTTGTCAAAGAAACATTACAATTTAAAGGAGAACCACTAAATGGTTGAGGTTCGAAGTATGTTTCCTGCTAATATGCCAACTGCGAAATGTAGAAAAGTCTACAAGTTGTGCATTGTTTCGCTAAAAAGAATTGCTGTATAAATTATAAGAGATTAAAAAAAGTTAATTTGTAGAATTTATCAAACTTCGATAAGGTTATGTAAATACATTAGATTCAGTGTTCATTACCTAGATAATATTTTAGGCATCAAGATACTTTAAAGACGGAAAATACAAACACGAGTACAAATAAAAGATCGTTCGTCATGTGTTCGGTCAAATAGAAATAACAGAAAAATAACTTTGTGAAACATCAAATCGAATATAATATGAGTATTTTATTTTCAATATAAGATGTCCTCCACGTTGAAAATAATTATCCAAGCATAATATTATTTCACATCCAGGAGACTTGACTTATCCTCACCCTGAGCACCTGATGCAGTGTGACGGAAAAGTCTATTTCATACAAACAATGAACTTATCTCACACTTTCGGATGACTGACCATTGCTCAGAATAGGGTAAGCGAATGTTAAATATAATATCATCATAGTAATACGAGTATACATACATAGAGCTGTCTATCCATAAAAAAACATTTCGACATAGGTATTTCATTCAACAATCATCTTATGTTGTACAGGGAAATATATACATATACCATATACAAACATATACCCGTAAAAGCAGTGTTTATACCAATCCCAGTTACGTTAACTATCAACCCATACAGCTCTTTACACATTCGGTACTACTTACTATTAAAAGTTTAGTTTATTATGGTTACGGAGTTCAAAAGTGTGTCTTTCAACTTGGTTATCGCGAATGTAGTTGGCTGTAACCTTTTCGCCAAATATTTGTTAATCTCACGTATCGTCCATCGGTCATGATTTCTCGTGAAAAAATAGGTTGCTTTGAAATGAAATGTTTGTATTACTTTAGAGTTTAGACTATGGTTTGCGAACTATGTATATATTTTATCTTGTGTTTTCTCAAATATAATATCCACGAGTAAGGCATCATCTTATATTTCTTTAGAAGCTCTGAAGCTTCCATTCCTAAATAGGTGAAGCTTCACAATTTTCGCATTTCCCTCCGGTTTTTGTCTCGGATTTTTATTAAAACCGGTTGTCATACATATTTAAAAATCGTAAGGTCTACTTACCAAATTCTTCGTCAATTGGCCACAAAACTACATATTTTTTAACACATGATGGTATGGGTACCTACTGCTTTATGAATATGATGAATATCTTTTTATTTGACCAAAACAAAGTTGAAATCCTTTTAAACATTACGTAGATAAACAATAGGCACGTTATTAACTTGATATATAATAGTAGATGATATAAAACAATGTAGGAAGAATAACAACACATGTAACATTAGGCAGTCGATAATATAAAAGGCTCGCGACCCAACTATGACGTCAAGGTCATATCCCACGGCATTAAGATTCGAAATCGCATAAACAATCGTATTATAAAATGATAAAAATAGCGTTATTTTTTTCATTTTTGGGGTTAATTTGGCTGGAATCAAAAAACTTTTAGGGCATTCCCTAGATTTTAATGCATACAAAATAAATATTTTCTCCGCGACTTTCGGGAAACGAGTTTTCTGTCTTTCGGAAAAAATTCAGAGGTGTTTTTCACATTTTTAATTGAGAGATCTATATAAGATAACAATTCTTTTACGGTCATTCCTTAGATAAAGGTTCAATGTACCTATCTACTCTATTTTTTCCAAAGCATATTTAGTAACAGTTGTCGAGATCTAATGTCTCCCGTTTTTTTATTCTTTAAGTCAATATTCCTAGTCTTAAATAACTACAATGTTTATTATGAAGTATTTGTACTCGCCAGCCACCCATAATAATAAGTTTAGTTTCAACACTGCAGCACTACACTAGGAAATAAGGAAAAGTTGTAAAGTTACATTACAAAATAATATTATTAGAATAATAATACAGTAGAAGTCCGATAATCTGGCACGTTCGGGACCGGCTCGGTGCCGGACTATCGAAAATTCCGGTCTATCGGGCGGTGCCCCTTCTTTTTAGTGTAGGTACTTTGTTTTCGTACATTGTTTTTTTTAACTACATACACACATAAATCGTAATTATAAGAACAATTGGGTTAATAATTAAACTACAAATACAGTATGCAAATACAACAAAGTTTATTTTACATTTCATATAATGTTTCAAAAAAAGTCACGAATGTCTTTTTGTTTTCTTGACTTTTAGGCGTTTAGTATAAAATTTATTTCTAATGATATGGAAATCAATAATTTCTGAAGCACTGTAGCTAGTACTAGCCTCAGCAAAAGAGATCCGGAGCGATGCCGGACTATCGGGCATTCCGGACTGTTGGATGCCGGACTAATGGACTTCTACTGTACATAGAAATAAACAAATATTCCACTTAATGCAACACATTGTATATTGTATTGCAACAATAGTAGAATCTGAATTATTATGCAACATTGTACAGACTGTCCTATGATATACGTATCAATTTAATCCGTTAATTGTTAATTAACGAAGTTAACATTTTGGTTAACGATTTAACGCTTTTCTCACCTCCAAAAAATGTTAACGGATTATTTAACTTCCGTTAAATTTTACTTCCGTTAATTAAGTCCGTTAATATTTGATGGTTTGCATAGACGTCATCCACTGGAGGCGCTGGCATTAGATAATCCAAGGATTGTATGGGGTTATGTGTGGTATCGTATGCGGGTTAGGAGTTAGAAAAGAAATTTCACTTTGTTGGGATACATCTCAACTCAATAGTGTAAATGTGATAGTAATTGTACTTATGTAGTTCTATTTCATGCCATTTAACCGCAATTTTTTATATTAACGCTTTAACGGATTAACGTTAACTTCCGTTACATTTTACAAAATGTAACGCTTTAACGATTAACGAAGTTAACTTTTTAGTTAACGGATTATCGATTAACGAAGTTAACTTTTTAATTAACGGTGCCCACCTCTGTTAATAGGTTTCACCAGTTGATGACGTTGTTGCTTTGGTTTTATATAGTTATTATATTTCGTAACATTTGCCTCATTTGAACGCTTTCGCTTTGGAAGCAAAAGGAATTTAGTCGCTGGTAAGTAATAGAAAGATGTTATTATGCGTGTTTTGATTCCATTCCTATCAAAGTGAAAACACCATCAATATCTCATTTTGTCCTCTACATAAAAGAACATTAAGAAAATATATTAAAATACTTTTAAAAGAACACGCTTATTTTTAATGTGCTCTAAAAAGAATAAAATAATCTGAAAAAAAGCGTGGGGGTTTCTTATGGGGAAAAATGGTATTATAATACAGGAAGCATATATTTGACCTTGTTTTTCAAAAGAATGAGCAATTAAGGGAATACAGGAAGCCCCCCCACGCTTTTTTTTTCAATTTATTGTATTCTTTTTTGAGCACATTGAACATAATCGTGTTTTTTTTAAGTTTTTTAATACCTATTTTTTTATTTTATCCTTTTTAGTTTTAGGCATTCATTACAGTCACATAAGTCCTGAATATGGCTTAAGCAAGAGAGCCGAAAGCTCGATAACATTGTCAAAATACACGCGGAACACTCGATAAAAACGAAGAAAAGATATAATATGTATTTCGACTTTCGACTTTCGTATAACATCGTTCGATTCGCCATAGTCTGTCTTAATTATTCTCAAACATTTACATCAATTATAGAGAAACTATCAAATCTATCAACACAAAAACACTACTACTGTGTTACCTGTAACTCGAAATATAAGTGACATTGAAGGCGTCGCATCATATGCGGTGAGTCTCAAAATATATCACATATTCATTTTTACAATCATCAAAACCTCACATGCAATAAGAATCACTTTTGCAAATCAAGACTCTAAGAAGCGCACGTCACAGTATTTAATCCAATAGAGAACCGATTACAACAACCAATAGAAACAATTTTACATTGTCATCGACCCAGCATACTGATCATTAACAGGGTTGGCACATTGACTGAACAAATTATTTTAATTTTATTGTTTTGACTTGATAAGTCACACTCACATCTGTTCACAATGATGGCAGCACAAGAGATTATTGACATGATGAGGAGTGCTGCAGATGCAATATCAGAGCAGGTAATCAATAATAGTAAGTTTACCAGAGAACATATATCGAAGATTACGCCTATATACACTGAAATAATGCTAATGGTCAACCTGGCTACCGCAAAGATTGTGAGCCAGGATGGCGAAATCGCTCTTCTAAAAGAACGCCTTAAGAAACATGACAGTTCGCCATCATCTAACAAAGCCCTGGACGTCTGCGATACACTTGCTGAGTTGGCAGATAGAAACGCAAGATCTAGAAACGTTATCATATTAAACGTACCAGAACCAAATGCGGAATCGACGAACGAGGAACAACTGTCTGAGGACGCGAACCGCATAAACAACCTTATCCAGGACGCGAACATCAGGGAAAATATTACGTCACTCAGAGTACGCAGGTTGGGTGTCCGAAGGAATGACAAGATTAGACCAATCAAAGTCTGCCTGAATGACTGCGAAGACGCCAAGACCATATTTTTCAACAAGTTCAAGTTTCCAAGGCAGATAAAAATTAAACAAGATCTTACCGAAATGCAACGAGCACACTTGAAGCAACTATGGAGCGAAGTAGATGCACGTAAACAAGAGGGTGAAACGGATTTAACAGTCAGAATTATTAATGGATCACCTAAGATTGTTAATATGAATAAAAAAAACTAATAAACCGCCTAAATCTCTACTACCAAAATGTAAGAGGCTTAAATACTAAACTATCAGATTTACGACAAAATATTCCAGCAATGTCTCATCTTATTTATTTGTTCACTGAGACTTGGATTGACGACTCAATACAAAACTCTGAACTCGGTTTCAAGAACTACATAGTTTACCGAAATGATCGCAGTCTTCTCTCAAGTGAAAAGTCGACGGGCGGGGGTGTCTTGATTGCTATCCATAAAGACATTTCATCTACACCTATAAAGGTAAAAAATAAGACCGTCGAACAATTGTACGTGATGATCCAGCTAAATTCGCAGAAGATAATAATTGGGTGTGTGTATTTACCATCGCCATCCCCCGTTGAATTGTATAAACAGTACTGCAGTGACCTGGAGAACATCCAATCGAAATATCCCCAGGCTAATTTGATGTTGTTTGGGGACTTCAACCTCCCTAAGATGCTGTGGCCATCGGATGGAGATAAGGCTCCGCATGTACCAGATAATGACGAAAGAGCGCTGGAACTCATGGAAACAATGAATTTCTTGCATGTCACCCAACGCAACACTATACGTAATAGTAAGAACCGAATACTTGATCTAATCTTCACAAATCTCGATTCTGTACAAGTAGCCCGCGCAAGTGAAGATGTCGTCCGCGTGGATGCCTACCATCCACCATTGCATATAGATGTACATCTGGATTACGCACGGCCGATAAGGCAGAAATCCTTCTCTTACAATTTCAATAAATGTGATTATAGCAAGATAACGGACTTTCTATTCACTTCTGATTGGTCCTTCTTGCAATACGACAACATAGATTTGATTGTATCTATATTTTATGGAATTATCTACGAAGCAATAGCTAAGTTCGTTCCATACGAAGAATTTACAGTGGGTGCTTTTCCAAAGTGGTTCACACAAGAGCTGAAGGACATCATATTCGAGAAGAAAAGGTCTCATTCCAGATACAAACAAACGAACGACGCTGAACACTACAGAGATTTCTCCAGGCTAAGAGCAGAATGCAACCGCTTAAAACAACTTTGCTATTCCAACTATATCAGGGAAGTAGAAAACATCACAACAGACGCTAAGGGACTATGGAGATTCAAGCAATCGTTAAGTAAGGAGGACTCTAGCTATCCCTGTCAGATGTACCTTAATAGAGTCCCGGTAAGTGGTTTGCAAAACATTGTTAACTTTTTTTTCAGATTTCTTTAGTAGTGTTTTCGAGCCGGACGCACTTGGAAATCATGACTCGTCTATCAGCTACGATAAAACAATTGATCTGGATTCAGAACACTGTCTCGTTGATTTCGCAGGTGTGTGCCTTGCCCTGACTAAACTCGATCCAAAAAAGGCGGCGGGTCCCGATAACGTTCCACCCATTTTCCTGAAAAACTGCGCTCAGGCTCTGACCGTTCCCCTGACTTGGATATTCAACAAGTCCCTTATGACTGGGAGCTTCCCCAGCGCGTGGAAGATGGGCAATATCATACCTATCTTCAAAAAGGGTGACAAGGGCGATATCTCGAATTACAGACCTATATGCCTCCTTTCTACGTTAGCTAAATTGTTTGAGTCCCTAGTGCTGGAGCGTGTCATGCCTTCCGTTCAGGGCGTAATTGAACCCCAGCAGCACGGAATTGTATCATGTAGGTCTACTTTGACTAACTTAGCGGTATACGAGAATTACATAGCTAACGCTCTATCGCGGGGTTTCCAGGTCGACAGTATCTATACTGACTTTAGTAAGGCTTTTGATAAAGTGTCGCACCGGATCCTTCTTGAGAAGCTGTCGGCACTCGGGTGTGGGCCAACATTGCTAAAATGGTTTTCCAACTATCTGTCCAATAGAACATTACGTGTCAAGGTGAAAGACGTTTGTTCCTCCAGCTTTACGGCAGCCAGCGGCCTACCGCAGGGTAGTCATTTCGGTCCCGTGCTCTTCTTGATTTTTATTAATGACATTGCTTCAGAATTCCAAAACGTAGAATTCCTATTATTCGCAGACGATTTGAAGTTGTTTCGGGCGATTGGGGACACTAGTGATTGCCTGGTATTGCAGGATAATCTAAATAGATTGAATGAGTGGTGCCACAAAAATGACTTGTTCCTAAATGTAGATAAGTGTCAATTCATCAGGTTTGGCAGGGTCAAGCGAAAGGTATGCTACGAGTATCACATTGACGGGATAAAGTTAAAAGCAGTGCAGGAAATCTGCGACCTAGGGGTTATTTTTGACGACAAACTCTCATTTGTAAGCCATATCGTTGAAAAGACGAGTAGGGCAATGCGTTCGTTGGGCTTCGTGCTTCGTACGGTAAGGGACTTCAATAATGTGCATACTATCACACTGTTATACACCTCGCTGGTGCGCAGCCACCTCGAGTATGTCTCCTCCATTTGGTCTCCCAATTACAACATCCACATACAAAACATCGAAAGAGTACAACGAAAGTTTTTGAGATTTGTTAACTATAAATTGGGTATACCCAGAGATGAAATTGATTATAATATGTTGCAGTCCCACCTGCGAATAGAGGGTCTAGCCGAGAGAAGAATCCTTAACGATCTTATATTTTTATATAAAATTCTAACAAACAGTTTTGACAGCCCTGAATTGGTTGAATCTATCGGATTTCGTGTGCCTGGGCGGAGTACGAGGTGTCGCGTATTGTTTCATTGTGACAATCACACAACAAATTATATTAGAAATACAGTCGCACCTCGATTGCACCGCCTAGGCAACGAACACCTGTCTAATGTTGATATATTTTATGTCCGTAGTTTGCATGCCTTTAAAACTGAAGTGAAAAGATGCATAACGGAGAGAAATATTGTATGATTTTATTTTACTTTATTTTATTTTGCTTTATTTATTTTATTTTATTTGACTTTCATTGCTTTCATTGACTGTCATTGCTTTCATTGACTTTCATAATTTTTATTTTTCTCAGACTGGTTACTTTGTGTGCCTGAGTGGCTATCTTTTTGACTGTTTGACTATTTTAATTTATTGCACGATTTCACCAACTATAGAATCTATGACGGAATGATTTCATTTTATTTATTATCTGAGTTGTGATGTGGTTCTATCTTTGTTGTATGCTCATTATATGATTTTTTTTTTTTTCGAATTATTGATTTATGTGTTTTGTTTTTTTCTTTATATATACTTATAAATCAAAATTAATTTTGTTCAAATTTGGTTATTTTGTGTACATATGTATCGGTAAGACTATTTTAAATTTTGTTGCACGATTTATCAACTATCGGATTTGTTCTGTATGATTTTATTCTATTTATTGCCATTTATTGAGTTGTGTTTTTTTATTTTTTATTGTATGATTTTGATATTTTTTATATCTGCCTGTATATATCTTAATTTATTGCACGATTTTAACAACAATCGAATTTATTCGAGTGATTTTATTGTATTTATTGTCTGAGTTGTGATTTTTTTTGTTCGAAATTAATAATGCTAAAATTGCTAAACGGATCGCCGTGCATGGCGGTGTGATTGTGTCCATCATAATTAATAATTGCACGTGCCCTTAGTAAGTACCTATGTAGGTACCGCACTGAGTGCAAATTCGGTACAATTCGTTCGCCGTCATGGCGGTGGGTATGTACGTACACTGTACGGACGGCTGTGTTTTTGATATAATTAATTATTATTGCCACCAATTCCCTGTGCAGTGTGCGTGCATGCTAGCTAAACCTACCTATAATTTAATATAATATATATAATTTAATTTAATATTAGCATTGATCCATTATTGATATATTTTATACTTCATGCAACTGTGTTATTTAGATATTTATTTGATTTTGATATTGTTATACATATGCCTACCTATTTCTGTGTATTGTTTTCTTTACTTAATGGTGAAAATTATATTTTTTGTAATATGTTAAAGGCCATACGGCCGTTTATGAATTAATAAATAAATAAATAAATATATTTTTCAATGTACTCGTAGGTACTTTTAATTCGCCAATTCCCTCGTATAGTATAGTTGGCTATTTAGCTTTTATTGCTTAGATGATATTGTATTTCCCTCGTTGTTTCCCGACGGCTTGTGCTGGACAAAATATGACTTGAGATCTGAATTTATTTTCCAACGCCCTTTCATACGATATCAAACACGGCGCTAAGCGTTGACTGGATCCTCTCGACCCCTCGGTGTGAAGTTAGTCCGAGAGCCCGCTGCTTAATTTATGACGTATCTGTTTTTTGATCGAAATGTGGTATAAACGATAGCTTACCAATAGGGTATTACATCGCACTAGGGTTGCCTATCAAAATCTTGCCGCAACCCCCCCTGCCCCCCCCGAAAAGGCCCCTTTTCGCGGTTTTTCGCATTTTATAGGAATATGGTAAGAGATAGGAGAAAGTAGTCAGCGACAAAAATAATCCTTGCTAAATTCTCTACAAAAAACGTTAAGTCAATTTTTTCATAGGACTAGTAGTTTACCCGTAATGGCCGGTCAAAAAACAGGACATTTTTTGAAAAAATAAAAAAAAAATGTTTTTTTTTTTCTTTCACATTCTTCCACCCATTATTACTAACATTTTATGGAAAAAAAATTTGGCCTGCGGCGCTATATCACTGGTTATTTTATGAAAAACTAAATTTTAAGAAGTTTCGTCACTGCGTTTTATTGTAATAACTCCGAAATTATTAGATGTAAGAACATAAGTTATAGTCCAAGAGCCCGCTGCTTAATTTATGACGTATCTGTTTTTTGATCGAAATGTGGTATAAACGATAGCTTACCAATAGGGTATTACATCGCACTAGGGTTGCCTATCAAAATCCTGCCGCAACCCCCCCTGCCCCCCCCCCCCCCCCCCGAAAAGGTCCCTCTTCGCGGTTTTTCGCATTTTATAGGAATATGGTAAGAGATAGGAGAAAGTAGTCAATGACAAAAATAATCCTTGCTAAATTCTCTACAAAAAATGTTAAGTCAATTTTTTCGTAGAACTAGCAGTTTACCCGCAATGGCCGGTCCAAAACCTAAATTCATTTAAAATACAAAAAAAAATGTATTTAAACTAAATTGGTTGAAAATTGATAAGAGCTACAGGAAAATAGTCAGACAACGAATTAATTACCATAGTCTTAGCTACAAAACGAGCTATAACTTATGTTCATACATCTAATAATTTCGGAGTTATTACAATAAAACTCAGTGACGAAAATTCTTAAAATTTAGTTCTTCATAAAATAACCAGAGATATAGCGCCGCAGGCCAAATTTTTTTTCCCATAAAATGTTAGTAATAATGGGTGGAAGAATGTGAAAGAAAAAAAAACAAACTTTTTTTTTTATTTTTTCAAAAAATATCCTGTTTTTCGACCGGCTATTACGGGTAAACTACTAGTCCTATGAAAAAATTGACTTAGCATTTTTTGTAGAAAATTTAGCAAGGATTATTTTTGTCATTGACTACTTTCTCCTATCTCTTACCATATTCCTATAAAATGCGAAAAACCGCGAAGAGGGACCTTTTCGGGGGGGGCAGGGGGGATGCGGCAAGATTTTGATAGGCAACCCTAGTGCGATGTAATACCCTATTGGTAAGCTATCGTTTATACCACATTTCGATCAAAAAACAGATACGTCATAAATTAAGCAGCGGGCTCTTGGACTAAGTGTACAAAGATGTATTTGGGTTTATTTCGATAAACCCATATTAATTTTTATTAAATAAAATACTGTAGATGAAATTCAAAGTAAAAATTTGAATTGTTCTAAATTTGATGTTGTGTTATCAGAAGTGGTGGTGTGGTGGTCACACTCTGATAGTGTGAATAATTTAGTAACCATCTTCCGAGAGTTTCATGTCTCATTCTTCGAGTCAATTTACGCAGAGCTTTTGGAAAGGATTTAGATGGCACACGAACACAACTCCTTGGTATATGAATGTATGTGGAGGTACATAGTAGAAGACGAAAGGAATTTAGCGATGCTACGTGAATAAGCCATTTTCTCTCCAATTCTGCGAACTGCAACTTAAATTACGGAAGTTAGAATAATATGCAATGCACAGAACAACTTTAATATTAGATGCACATTAAGTTTCATATCAGAGACAGAATTGTAACTAAACAATTCCTATGAGCAATGAATATTTATTATCTTTTAAAGTAACTTTCTCAAAAATTTCAACCTGTAGTTTCTTCCACAATACATAATCGACACTCTACATTTTGCGATTCAGTAGGCAAAGTGTGCAGAAAAGTAAATGGATTTGTGTATGCAAGCCCAGATCGTTCGATATAAAAAAAAATTCCAGAAGGTAGCTGCCAACCAGGAAGACCAGCGAGGAAATGGCGAGACAATTGGAACACAAAGACCCCTGCGTAACAAACAAATCCTCAAATCTAATACAAAAGAAAGGAGAAGATACTGGTACGACCCAAGTAGTGACACAAAGACACCTACTGTTAAAGAAACATAGAATTTTAATAGAAGAATACTATAAAATGAATACAAATTATCGGGATTTACCCAATAAATTAAATGTAACAAGAAAAAAGGGAATGCTTCGAGCACGAAAAAGTTTAATGTAAGACCTACACTGTGTAGTGCAGTAACGAGAGCAAATTTAATGGCATTTTCAGGAAAAAAATACAGTAGTCTACTTCCCTTTCATACTTTACGTATTTGCGGGCGCTGAATTCGAATTTCAACTTTGCCACCTCGTAAATGTGATGCGTTCTGAGATATTCGAGAAAAACTCAGAAGAAAACGTTCTTTTTAGAGACTTTCGCTCATAACTCGAAAAGTATACATTTTAGAGAAAAGAATCTCGAGACAAGAATAAACTAGAGTAAATTTCCTACAAATAGCGATGATATTCATTTTTCTGAAATAAACCGCTTACGCGCTACTATGCGCTAAAAAAGGGCGTAAATTCCACTCTTTTTTAAAAAATATTTTCTCTTTTAATTTATTGACTATAACTCAAAATATATAGAGTTTTTGGAAAAAATTGTTGTACATAAATAAAGTACACTATATTTTCTACAATTAGTGCTAAGAAGGTTTCTGAGATAGACTAACCTCTATTACGTTAGAGCGCATTGAAGTTCACTATAGTACATTAGAAGCAAATTCTTCATTATTTAAAATGGATATATAACATTAAAAAAAATAAAAAAATCTACTAAACTTTCTTGATGCTATAAACACAAGGCTGAAATTTTTATATTTAAATGTTTGCTACCCCTCAATAGCGATGGGTTGGTAGAAATTTGAGAATTCCTTAGAAACAAAAGCTCATTCTCCAGTTTTTTGTCCATAATGTGAAAATTAAAAACAATAGGGACAATTATACTAAGACAAAAATAAAGTACATTGTATCATCTATGAACTACCTTAATAACTTTTTTTAGTCAAATAGACGATTCAGCAGCCAGAGTCCGTTAAAAATTTTCCATATCTCGAAAATATTCTAAAATTTCTACTTATTTTGGTTTACCGCCTGCAAATAAGAATCTAAACATTTTTAAGAAACAAAATGTGAAATTTCATCAAATCTCCTACAAATTATGTCTCTTGCGTTTTCGCTCAGGCGAACTGGTTCGCTGTTAAAAAGCATCGAACCAGTTCGCGAGGGCGAAAACGCAAGAGACATAATTTGTAGGAAATTTGATGAATTTTCACATTTTGTTTCTTAAAAATGTTTAGATTCTTATTTGCAGGCGGTAAACCAAAATAAGTAGAAATTTTAGAATATTTTCGAGATATGGAAAATTTTTAACGGACTCTGGCTGCTGAATCGTCTATTTGACTAAAAAAAGTTATTAAGGTAGTTCATAGATAATAAAATGTACTTTATTTTTGTCTTAGTATAATTGTCCCTATTGTTTTTAATTTTCACATTATGTACAAAAAACTGGAGAATGAGCTTTTGTTTCTAAGGAATTCTCAAATTTCTACCAACCCATCGCTATTGAGGGGTAGCAAACATTTAAATATAAAAATTTCAGCCTTGTGTTTATAGCATCAAGAAAGTTTAGTAGATTTTTTTATTTTTTTTAATGTTATATATCCATTTTAAATAATGAAGAATTTGCTTCTAATGTACTATAGTGAACTTCAATGCGCTCTAACGTAATAGAGGTTAGTCTGTCTCAGAAACCTTCTTAGCACTTATTGTAGAAAATATAGTGTACTTTATTTATGTACAACAATTTTTTCCAAAAAACTCTATATATTTTGAGTTATAGTCAATAAATTAAAAGAGAAAATATTTTTTAAAAAAGAGTGGAATTTACGCCCTTTTTTAGCGCATAGTAGCGCGTAAGCGGTTTATTTCAGAAAAATGAATATCATCGCTATTTGTAGGAAATTTACTCTAGTTTATTCTTGTCTCGAGATTCTTTTCTCTAAAATGTATACTTTTCGAGTTATGAGCGAAAGTCTCTAAAAAGAACGTTTTCTTCTGAGTTTTTCTCGAATATCTCAGAACGCATCACATTTACGAGGTGGCAAAGTTGAAATTCGAATTCAGCGCCCGCAAATACGTAAAGTATGAAAGGGAAGTAGACTACTGTATTTATTTCTCCGCGAAAACACCATATGACTAGACTAGTGTGTATTTCATAATAAATTATAGAGACAATTTAATACCTACTTAAGTATCTACAATACTACAAACGTCCAGTGATTATCTCTGAAATTAATGACAACTAATCTGAACCTTAATAATTTACGCTACAAAGGAATGTTAATGGAATTATAGATTTCATAGACCGTCTGTTATTAGGAGATTTTATTCACAGTACACCACCACGTTATAGACATCACTAATCACTAATTATGTAAACGGATTCAATGTATAATAGGAAACTTGTTAACAAAGCGAATAAACGGGTGACCCGGATGAAATTTACTGGAAATTTGAACACAAGACCCGGTGATTAGCCAACTGCCCGTTTTAATTCGTGGACTGGTGGATGCATTCTCTCTATTTTGTTTCAACTCTCGCCAAATTAGTGATTAAACGATTATAGTGTTTAAAGATAGATACATACATAGCTACTCCACCACCGAATTGAATAGTAAATTTATTGTGATTGGGTGAATTCCAAAGCACGAAAGCACTTTGAATTCAACGGCTTCAAATAAATTAATTTTTCTGGACAAAATCAAGAAGAGATACAGTAAAAGATTTTTCATCATCATTGAAAATACGAGTAAGTATAAATTGAAATCACTCGCAGACGAGTGAATAACCGTAAATTAAAATAATAATAACATTATACATAACTTCATTTCTCTTGTAAAAATACTGAAATAATTTGTATAAGAGCTTGATGCTTTTTAAAACTGTTTTGTGTATTATATTTGTGTGACCTGTTTTACAACGTAATTCATAACTCTGTGATCACAGCAGCAAAAAGTAGGCACATACTATTAACTCCTTTGAAACGTATCTTTGATGTTGATAACAAAATTGAAACACAACAGAACGGTAATTGCAACAGATACCTCGTTGAAGTCGTTGAAGTTTGCCAAAGTAATGCTTCGTTAATTCTGTGTCGGTATGTTTTGCATCACAAGTCGATAAGTTTATTAGTATTTAACGATATTACCATATTACCTCCTCCTACTAGGAATATCTGTGATTAGTTGGCTTCATACTCGTATCTTTCCATACACAAAGCATAACTTTATATCGTGAATAAACCAACAAGTAGGTATGTAATATGTGCTGTATCAAATAATATCTAATTTATTAAGCAGTGTTTTCTTTGATCGTCGGTGCATTAATTTTTGGTAATATTAACTATAGTTAGATATTGGTAGGATATTATGTGAACTTAAAACTAGTACCTCTATTATAATATTATAAACTTTTAGTTTTCACCGATATGTTGTACCCGAATGAAGAGAAGAGCCAACTGAATAATTTTACTGTCAATCGTGTAGGAGATTATCGATGCATGGTAAAAAGTTACACCAGTCCCTCGGAAAGTATATCGACAGGAACAATCACTACACTTCACTTCAATAGAGGATTAACCTACAACAATTGATTAGGCGAATATCGATTTTGCTAGACCCTAATATCAACTGGTATCATTACCAGTATATAAGGTGTAGAAAATCCTTTACTTTACAGAATAGACTTTGTAATAAATAAAGCAGAATTACCTGGATATAACTAATAACAGTAATAACTATCGATAGCTTCCAAATTGCATCCATCTAAATCTATTACTTCTAAATTGATGAATGATTTTAATAGAACAACCGTACGAAGGTTTTCCTATATTTTCTATTAAATATCTAGAGATTCTCGTACCTTTTATCATACGATTCCATAGGTATTATTGGAGCCGAGGTTTTCATTGTGAAACTGGACAGTAAATTTCCGCCGGACAAACAGAATGTCACTACCAGAAAAACACTCCCTTTTAACTATATTTAGGTCTTAGCAACGTGCCATTTATTTACACCGTGTTCATAGGTAAAAATTGTATAAAAAATACATGGAATTTATTTGTGTTAATTCTGTTACTGATAGACTCTGGGAATTACGAGTATATTAAGTAGGTACCTGCTGACATAGTGAAAAGATTTGTCTCGTGCAAAGTATGTATAAAATATTATTCGATTGAAACTTCTTTTGTATCTCAATCTGGACGCTGGGTTGGGTCATCCTCACTTTCGTATTGTGAGGTATTTGGAAGAGTATTTGAGTTGATTGCTATACCTAGTTATTGTGTTACCATTTCATAACGTTGTATATCGGTTGAGAACATCTACACAATAGATCACCTACACAATAGATTACCAATTACCTTTATTAAAGTACCAAACGCAGAGACTCTGACTTTGACTCAGAAGTAATGAAATTTATAGAAAATTTGAAGCATTTCGGACCACCAATACCTAAATAAAGAAATTGGTGATAGTAATAAATAAAATATGTATAATATCTGCAGTGTAGATATCATGGTAAATTAATATAATGGGTTTTGCTGCTTGCTTTAAAAATTTCTATGTTCTGCATCTAACGTCCTCTGATAAAGTTTAATACAAAGTACACATACCTAGTATGAAACTTTACACTGAATATGTGCAATACGATACTATAAATTATAGACACCGTACGAACTATTTAGTTCTTATAACTTCAATTTAATCTAAAAGTTATAGCTATCTTCTGATGAAAGAAATTTTATCTTCTGAAATTGTCATGTTTGTTTTCATATATTTTTAGGAATTTTTACGCATGATACGAATCTATTAGGTACCCAAAAGACAGGCAACATCCTAAACCCCACTATTACAACGATTCAAATCCTTTTTTCAACGCCATCTATAGAATAATACGAATTGTATGTCTATGGTGTAAGAAGGTCCGTGAAAAGATTTGAATCACATATAAGACATTTAAATTCTTACGTGATCTCCATTCTCTAACATTGAAGGGAATTTTAAACAGAGAGTTTGTAGAATAAAACATGCATCAAATATTGCATTATTTTATGGTTTAGTATAATGAAGTCCTCAGAGAAGTCTATTCCGACAAAGCGTCTCCCTGGAGTGACGTTCCCTCGCTAACTCGGCCTGGCTTACTCTATATTTGAGGCGTTAAACATGTAAGCTTAGGATTCGAATTGTATTTTATTCGACAAATCGCTTTTAAACACAGGTAAATTTATGATATAGGAGCTAAAGCTCCTGAAACATCCAGGGGTGGAGGTGGGTTTACCCTTAATGAGGTAAATAAAATTGACCCCCCCCCCTGTCCGAAAAGGACCCTCTTCGCGGTTTTTCCTATTTTTAAGGAAAATGGTATGAGATGTGAGAAAGTGGTCAATGAAAAATTTCAAAAGAAAATTCAGTAGGGTTGTCGAGATCTGAGGTCTTCAATTTTTGAAATATCAAATGCCTACTCTTAAATACACTTATTTGACGAGTAGCGTAATTCTTAAACATTAAAGCATTATTATCCGACTCCTACAAATTCCTAATACGATTATAATGTCGGTTACCAATGTAACTGTCATTTTTTTGTAAATTAAGAGTATGCATACCGACATTTCAAAAATTTCTAAAAACGGGAGACCTTATATCTCGACAACCGTTACTGAATATGTTTTGGAACACAATAGGGTAGATGCATCGAACATTTATCTAGGGAATAACCGTAAAAGATTTTTTATATCTTGTATAAATTTCTCAAAATAAAATATTAAAAAACACCTCTGATCTTTTTTCCGAAAGACGAAAACTCGTTTCCCGACAGTCGGTCAGAAACAAGTTGGTACACAGAACATTTTCACAATATATTTACTGCGATAGCGCTATTACTTACATAGTACCTAATCTATGCTATAAAGTAATTTTCCCTGTTATATTAACAAACTGTATAAGAGTCAGTGTTGTATAGACCCTTGAAATAACGAATGGTATAATATCCTCAGATAGTAAAACAAACTTAAATAAAATGTGATTTTAAAGTGTTACTTAAGGGCTTGGCACCAGGAATGACGTCACAGTCTTTTCCCACGGCATTAAGGTTCGAAATCGCACGACAATCGCATGATAAAATGGTAAAAATAGCGTTTTTTCCATTTATTGGGGTTAGTTTTGCGTCTATCAAAAAACTTTTATGGTTTTTCCCTTGATTTTAATGCTTTCAGTACAAAAAAAAATTACTCCGCGACTTTCGGGACACGAGTTTTCGTCTTTCGGAAAAAAAGATCAGAGGTGTTTTTCAATATTTTTTTTGCGAAATCTATACAAGATATAAAAAATCTTTTACGGTTATTCCCTAGATAAATGTTCGATGCATCTACCCTATTGTGTTCCAAAACATATTCAGTAACGGTTGTCGAGATATAAGGTCTCCCGTTTTTAGAAATTTTTGAAATGTCGGTATGCATACTCTTAATTTACAAAAAAATGACAGTTACATTGGTAACCGAGATTTTAATCGTATTAGGAATTTGTGGGAGTGTTTAATCGTATTAGGAATTTTTGAAATGTCGGTATGCATAAGTCCGCCTTTTGGCACACTGCATTGTCTTGTTTTTGTTGTAACATATATTTACTGGCCAATAAAGTTTTATTTATTTATTTATTTATGCATATTCTTAAACGAACTATGTAATTGCGATATGATTAAACCGCATATACGAAACAATGAGCGGCTGTCATAATGCAAAGTTTTCGTACCTACTCATGTCACGATGACAAGTCAGGGAAGTTAGTTCACAGCGAAGTTCAGGCGGCCAAATATAAGCAGGTTACCTCATTACCATAGCATTAGCTATACGAAAACTTTCTCGAGATTTCATAAAGCTTAAGAGACAGGTGTCCTGTATTATTTTAAAAGTTTGCACTTAACTTTAAAATGCTTAGTAGAAAACACCACTTGGGAATTTAATTAGCGATGAAAAATTCTCTAATTTAATTACAAAACTGAATTCTATTAAGCAGCTTATATTTTATTTTTATTATACCTAGTATGTATATCGTATGGGGTTGGAGAGACCAGAGTTAGAGATTAAGTTCGTGAGAGCTCAGGTATTGAATTGCCTCAGAAGACAATAAGTTATGGATGTCTTCCATTGTGCCGCTGAACCTAGCGAACTGACATTCTTCGACGATGTGGTTAACGGACTCCACCCCACCACAAGGGCAGTTGGGGTTGCCCCGCTTGCACCATCTGTGGAGGAGAAGACCACACCTTCCGTCTCCGGCTCTGATACGTTTCAGGTTGCACCAGAAATGGCGTGGTAGAAAAAAGTTGGCATTGTTGCATGTAGGGTCGTTTATAAGTCCGCGAGTGTCAACATTGATTGGCATCCCTCCAAGAGCGTCTCCATTCCTCTTCAGTGTAAGAGTTTTTGGCCACCAGTTTCCTTCTCAGTTTCCAGGAAGACTTTCGGGACTCGAAGCGAAGTGAGCCTATTATATGGGTACCTATAGTTATAACACAACATGACTTACAATGTGAGACATAAGTATTAGAACACAAATATCAGAGCTCGCACTTTTAAGGACATTGTTAGGACTCGTCCAGCGTGCTCTAGGTACAACGAATACAGACCACCGCTTTATACATGGGTAATAAAAATTAAATACCCTGCAATGATTACTTACAAAGAATTGACTTTATAATATACATCCACTCCAATTATATAGCTTCATTTTCATTTGCCGGATTATAGATAATTTTCCAATTCATTATTCAAAAGCACATAAAGTTTTCATTCAAAGTAGTAATTATACCCTGAAAAACCAACTATGTGCAACACTGATAACATCACGGGGGTTTATGTAAGTTTATACATTCTAATAAAAAAATAATAGCGAAATTTCCACTTCCATATTCAATACACTGCAAACACACAGCCACAGAATGAATTTATTTTTTTGTATTAATAATATGTTGTAGCTCAATGAAAAAATATAATAACGGAACACATTTACGTGCAATGCAAAAAAAAACGTTTTGAAATACTTACCAAAATATGAAAACACTATATAAATCAAGTGACGACAATATCTTAGTATAGTCTTTCAGAGATCCTCTGCGTGCCAAAATATAACCCGTCAAAATATCATCCTTTTTGCTCTAACTGCCGAGGATGAAATGGGGAGAGGAAATTAAAAAGATGGTGATATGAATGCCCCATTAAGAGAGGGATGGGGAAAGAGATTTTCCGGATAACGAGACGGTACTAAAATGCGTAAAAGTCCATGAAATGGTATCATAAAAATGTTTTAAGATAAAAAAAGAAAACATAATAGAACACCGGTTTCTGCAATAATAAAACATCGAAATGTCAAATTACAAAATACTCATTAACAACAAAAAAAAAACATAATTTAAAAGACTACAATGTAAGCTATGTGTGCACATTAAGACTTTTTTGAAAATTCTTCAAAGGGAACCAAAAGTGCAAATGGTAATTAATTTATACCTCAGGAGTTATGGTTGGCGCAGAGTGTGGGCCAAAAACGATAAAGTGTCGGGTTCGAATCCCGGCGCCAATGATATAATCTGCACTTCACGATACAAGTTTTCACTTTATAAAAAAAATCTTGCAGTAGGTAGTTAGATATTTTTTAATTGTTAACGAAATTTTCCACGATGAGCTGCTGGTTTGGTTAAGCTTTCGACTAGCTGTATTTTAGTAGTCATTTTCAGAACTAAATAGTCTCGTAATGTGGACGATCAAACGAGCTAAAATGAATATGCTATAACCAATAATAGTACAGTGGAATTCAGTACAATGCAATTACAAAACTTTGCAAAGGACTTGAATTTCTAACAAGGAGTCGATTTCAAATATTCACTGAATGTACATGGGCACAAGCCCTTACGATTGGTAAATTTTAATTAAACAATAAATAAATAAATAAAACTTTATTGAAAAATAATAATTTCAAAATGGCGGGTTTATTGCCATCGGCAATTTCTGCCAACCAACCGCTTGTGACATTCATTTGAGATAAAAAATACATACCTATTTACTTAAGTGTATGAAAACGAAAGATAAAAAAATAACAAATTAATAAATATAAACAATAATTACAATACATATACCTACATAAACATAAACATTTGAAGTTCAATGGAAAGCAATATGTTTTCTACCAATATCCGATGAATATAACACGTTGCAGATATTCATGGTGATAATGCAGAGCTTAATATATTAAACCGCAACAGCAGTATCTGCATATATAGTAATAGTGGGATGATAGGTGCAAAGAAGTAATCCCTGATATCATTAGGTTCCCGTTGGATTTACAAGAGGGATGGTGAAAGCTTTATTATTTTTACTGTTGCAACGGCAGTGCAAATGGTTAAACCTAGCTGTATGGAACGTTGTCATGTGATTTTCACTCTAAAGCAGACATCGCGGAATAAGGATTAGAGGTTTTCCTATTTTACCAACGTAGAAACACAAGCATAACCTATTTTACGTCGTTATTCGTGAATACATCGACTAGTAATTCTAGGTGTGTTCTACGGTTTTAAACATACTTTGCTTTTTGGGGTAGTTTGGACTATATTTAAAAATTTGAATTTTCATTACCTATGGCGCGTCTCTACTCCGTCCTAAGGAAGAACCGCGTATGGACCAAAGTGCTGTAACTGAGATGACTGCTAAAAACGTCTTTTGTCGTCCATATAACTCCATAAATTTGCAGTTTCCATTTTACAATCCTCCTGTACAGGTTTGAAAAGAATCGCTAAAGATCGAGCAGAGTGGGTGAGGAAATGAAAGGCTATCGAACTACCTCAGCTCCAGAGGAGTTTCCCGAGTTATCAATACACAATAGGGCAACAGAACAGAAAGAAGCAATCACAAGAAAGCATAACTCAATCTGAGTTTATCTAAATAAACCCAAATACACCTTAGCTTGAAAAGTTCACTATGACAAAGATAGCATAACGTACTACTAACTCTCCATGCAGCATTTCTACTTGGATTCTAAGAAACAAATATCTATTTGATGGGGCCATGGGCGTCGCCAGCCTCGGAGCTATGGGGGGGGCAACAAAAAAAAAATCGCTACTTACATTCGGCATTTTTTTAGATAGACTATAGAGTGAAGTAGGTCGCGATTTTGTATAAAATATGTACCGAGAAATAGGGCCGGAGTCGAAATCTTTTGAAAAAAAATGGCTGAAGTGATGAACCTGGTGTCTTCCTATATAGTGAGCAATCCATACGGATAAAATACGCCGCAGGCGATTTTTTCTCATAAGACATAGGCATACAGCAAACAAACGTCGTGATACATGCATAAATATTAAATATAGTTTAGTTTTCGTTAAAGATGCGTACATAAATATTGGTAAAGTATACCCATAACGCTAATTAGCGCCGCGGGCAAATTTTCTTATGAAACGATTGCATTTTAACGGATTTTCATACTGATTTTAGAAAATTTATGATATGATGAGAAAGCGTGTGACAATAATGTGAGGTTTTATCATTTAGGATGAAACAATGAATACCTATTCCAATCTCTGGGGGGCAGGGGTGACGCCCATGAATTAGAGCCGGTATACCTACGAGTAATAATACGCCGGCAGACACATTTATTATAAAATCCATAGGAAAAGCCTTTCGCGTTCTATACATCTCGCAGTCATGTATTCGACTGATAATTGACAACTCTTCAGAAAAGCGATGTGTCGCATAAAGATTAAGTTTGCAGCGTAGCGTACATAAATGCAAAATCCAAGATAAAACCGCACTCGTATCCACCAACCTAATATTATTTCAATACTGAAGGAAGATATCGAGTTGAAAGCAGAATATATCTAAGCACATTACATATGTAGGAAACACATTACTACTAATATACATAACTTACTATAACTCTGGAAAGTCAGTAAAAAATCAGCATACCTGAAACAAAAATAGAGAAAATTAGTATTATTTACCTATATTTACAAGAAGCTAATAAACATCTTCACCAATTTACTGAAAAACAAGCAAATCACAAAGCTTCGAAGCACATGTTGATTATGCACATACATACATGATGTGATCTCATATAGTCCAGTCTGAATAAACACAAAGCAGTCCCTCGATGGAAAGTTGTGGGGTAGTCTGAATTTCTTTCATTCCAAACGTTTTTTGGGGTGCCGAATCCGAATCCAAGGTTTTCCAACGTGACAGCATCCCAAAAAAACGTATAGAATGAAATAAATCCAAACTACCCCACAACATTCTATCGAGATGCTGCTTTGTGTTTATTTTCACTCCACTACTTCTATCTTAAAGTGTAAAATGGTCTCGTGAAAATCAAGTGTAGGTAAAAGAAAAAAAAAGAAGTAGTGAATGTACTGTCGAGTAGTTTTATATTATTATTGGTTTCACATCCTACTTCTCTTCTCTGAGGAACCTTTTCATGATTTTTATATCTTGTGACGTAAACAAGACATCTCTTTGAATGGAACAATTGCGTTGTCGACTTTGACCCGTAAAGAGTTCCGTCTAAACCGACAACTTTGATTTCCTATGATATTTTTCGTCAGCTTTTTTTATGTTTCCACTAAATGGTTTTTATCGTAGGTACCTGCTGACTGACGTATCTACCTAATAATTTAAAGAAATTGATCTACGCTTTCACTTGACAATATTTGATTACTGTACAGAGGAAGACGTTGAGAAACCACAATATCATTTCATAATGGCCCCGACCTTTCGGCAGTATAATTATCACATTTATATAACCTATATCTACCAGATTCTCAAAGAAAAAATCTAATTCATTTTTCAATGCTTATGCTATCGGATAATCTTCTTACCCAAAGGAATATTAGAAACTTAAGTAGTTTTCTTATTTTGCAAAATTATATTTTACTAGGCTTGAAGGTTGGGTGCACCTACAGTTCGTCCCCGGACAATTTGTCCCCCAACAGTTCGTCCCTCCAACAGTTCGTCCCCCGACAGTTCGTCCCTCCAACAGTTCGTTCCCCGACAGTTCGTCCCTCCAACAGTTCGTTCCCCGACAGTTCGTCCCTCCAACAGTTCGTTCCCCGACAGTTCGTCCTAAGTCAGTCGACACTAAGTCGATGAGAATAAATAAAATACGTATTAGCGTAAGCTCTTCTCATTGAATTCTAATAATTTGATACAATCATAATATGTTTATTTATAAGTGTAAATGGTCTTTGATTAAAGTAAAATAAAATAGAATAAATATCACAAGTTATTATCACAAAAATATAAAATTGTGATTTTGAACAATAACATAAATTACATTTCATGTAATTATAATAACGGAGGGACAAGTGTTTCATTAAATTAATAGTTTTGTAGCGAAACAAATAATATCGTCGCTTTACAAACCCCCACAATTTGTAATTATTCGCCATCGTAAACATAATAACATAATGTGCTAAATTAAAATATGAATTATAAATTGTGGTGTTTTTCTGTCGTTGTAATGTCATCCCTAACCTTCCGTTTTATAATATCGTAACCGCAAACCCTTGGCCAGGAAAATGTCGCCTGCCGGAAGGAAAGGCCCTCCACATTTTGATATAGAAACGGAAGCGACTTGATGTTTGTATGTTCCGTGTAAGAAATCATTTATAAGGGGAAGATTTAAAAAAAGAAAACTAAGTGTAACGTGAAATGCTTTTTTTGTTTTCGTTATTATGTTATCGTCTTTAATATCTCGGTTTTTAGCAGAAAAGTGGCGAGTTTTAATTTTTAAGAGCAAGCATATTGACATTTCCTCCGAAACTCCCTCCGAAAAGTACCAAAAATACGAAGTTGGGCTATCTTAGGGCCTTAAGTGCAAAGTGATCACATTAAGCTATCCTACGATCAGTCATGAGTCCATCATTTGCTGTGTATCTTGTTAAATGAACATCTAAGTTCATATTATTAGTCTTTTACCTGACATTGAATTACAAACGTTATTACAAAGACCTTCAATTTTAGGCAAATATCTAACACTAAAAAAATGCAATAAAAAATACTAGAGACCGACCGAATATTCGGTTTCGGTTACGGCCAGTTTCGGCCAAAATTGCCGCTTTTGGCCCTAGTTTCGGTTTCGGCCAAAAAGTGGCCGAACATTCGGCCAAACCGAAACTAGCATCCGTATTATATCGAGCATTGTCGGAAAACTTCGGAACAGATTCACACTTTGTGTTTGTATTCTGTACACCATCTGAGTCCTTTTTTATTTTACAAAAGTGAACTAGATCACCCATCACTACCCATTTTTATACACATCATTTATGTCTTATGAGAAAATTTTTACCTGCGGCGCTACTTAGGCGGCCATTTCCGTAATACAACATAACCAAGTATTTTACTTACATCACTTCGCCCATTTATCAAAAAAAAACAAAATTGCCTGCGGCGCTACTTCTGGGTGCATTTTTAGGAAAAATACTCATAATTATTATTGTATTCTATATACCTATTTTAGTTCAAAGATAATATACACATGGGCGTCGGCAGGGGGGGGCAGCTGCTCAATTGTTTCACAAAAAAATTGCCTGCGGCGCTATATTTTTATTGCTGTTTATAGAAAACATTTTTCATACATAATATTGAGCAAATTATTATGTACATTTTCAAATAAACCAAACCACATCACGGCCTTCTTCACCATGTCTCACAAAAAATTTTCGCCTGCGGCGCTGTTTACGACTTTTTCATCCTATCTCAATTTTGTAAATTTTTGCTGTCCCCTCTTAGCTTCAAGGCTGGCGATGCCCATGAATATACATATTAGAAAACTGCACCACAACTTCCGTTACTTAACTCCCGAAGAAAAATAGCATTTTTTATGCCCCCTCCTATCCATGGATACCTAGATAACTGATGGCAAAAGTTGTTGTTTAATGGGTTCCTTTCCTTTTGTGCTTACACTGAGTTCTGAAAATGAAGTGGTTTACTAATAAATATCTTAGGGAAACACTATAGATATCAGAGCAGGGTACTGAATTTTTTTCAAAATTACAACTGAAATTCCTAAGTTTCGGTTTCGGTTTCGGCCGAAACTAGAAGGGGAGCCGAATATTCGGTTACGGTTTCGGTTTCGGCTGAAAATCCAGTTTCGGTCGGACACTAAAAAATACTTAACTTCCGCGACGAACAAGTTCATGTAAAAGTTTTTCGATTATTCTACTTCTGTTTTACAAAGACAAAATAACCAAAAAGAAAAGAAATTAATAAAACGTTTCGCTTAAGCTCCCCCATCTCTCCGTTTGTTCATTTCTTTGGTTCTATCTGTATGCTGTATGCCGTGACATACCAGATGCTCTATGGTAGTAATATTCTACCTACAAAACTTTAATTACCATACAAAGTTCGCCGTTTTAAAGCAAAAGCTTTTACACCAGCTTTTAATATTACTTACAATATAATTATTATGATTGTTCATTTTGCAGTGAGTACCACCGAGTCGCGGAAACGTTAAACTCGTATTAAATGCCCGGACATTTTAATGCAATTAAATACGCCGTGTTTTTATGCTGTATTTTAAATTGTTATACTTATTACCTAATGTAAATATTATCGTTTCAGATACAAGAAAGGATTAGTATTGTTAATTGTTTTAAATTAATGGTTAGTAATATCAATTTCATTAAAATTCCAATGTCCTTTTTAATGCGTTTGTGTAATATTGTTAGAGCAAGGAAATTAATGTTGGCAAATAATAATTAATGTCACCTAGAAATTAACTAAATTTATATAAATGTAAGTAAAGGGTAAAAGCTTAATATCTAACAAAGTAACATCCAGGTATTTATCTCCATGGAAACACTTATTATGAAAGTACTAGAGGCTAAGTTATAAATTTGTACCATAACTACTAATACTTATGTACATTCATTTACTTCGTAACACTACATTGATTTTACTGTCCATGAAATTTCACCAATAGCCACCCTTGCAATTCATAAGTATAAAAGACATTTTTTTTATTTTATTAATCTTATCAATGATCAAGTGCTATGTGTGGTCTGTTTTATTGTATGGATGTAAAACGTGGACCTTGAAAGTCAACTCATTCGAAATGTGGCTCCATCGCCGAATGCTCAGAATTCCCTGGACAGACATGGTTTCTAATGTCGAAGTCCTGAGGCGAGCTAGAGTTGACAGGGAGCTGTTGTCATCTATCAAGGTCCGGAAGATTTCATATCTGGGTCACGTGCTGCGCGGAGAGAAATACCACCTTCTCCAACTGATATTGAAAGGGAAAATTGAGGAACGCCGAGGGCCCGGTAGAAGACAGTCCTGGCTGCGAAATATAAGGGAGTGGACCGGCATCCGAAGTGTAGGGGAGCTGTTCCGAGCGGCGCAGGATAGAGACAAGGTCGCTTAAGTGATCGCCAACGTTGGGGGGACCCGACAGGGCACATGAAGAAGAAGAGGAATCTTAAAGAGTGCATGCAGTTATTACATATAATATAAACAATCACAATATCATCAGCAAATAAACCAGTGAAGACTCAAACATTACCTACATAATTACAAATCCTGGGTAGTCAAAAGCAACACACAACATTTAAAAATCATATACAAAACTAAAAAATCGAGACCCAAAAAAATATCCCACACGAAGCCGACCACGCAAGACGCACTTCGTCAAGTTCGAATAAAAGTAACGGCATTTCGAAAAAATCGATCGCATTGGGAAAAAACACAATCGTGGGTCTGTCAAATCATTGACGATTCGAAAACTGGCCACAATGAAAGAATATAATTGCACTAACAGTGATTTATGACTCTCCTGCTTCCTATAGAAGAAGAGGATCTCATTAAAAAATTGCCTGTGACCCTATATGACTATACCTATATCTTATTGTTATACTGATGGTACATAACTCATCTCGGGTTTGCACTGAAACCTAAGCGTTTGTACTGCGTATGTATTATGATAACAAAATTTTGTTGCAAAACTTTAGAACAAGGCTTTGTTTGTGGGACTGATAATAATAATAATGTTAACCACGACCAGCGTTAAAACTTGAAAACGCGTAAATTTACTAAATAATATAATTTTGTATTATTGGTAGGCACGATGGTCGATGGTGAGAATAGTATTAAATATTCCCAAAACAATATAATTTAATAGGAATGCTTTACCAAACTGTACTGGGGGTACCTAGTAAGTAACCCACTAAAAGTCCGCATCATAAATACTAAAGGTTATAAGTAGGTACCTATTTGGAAATTATCCAAACTGCCTTATTAGCTTTAAACAGTCATAAATAATAACTTGTTGAGACTGAATAAGGGGGAGAAATATTAATACGAGTATGTACATAGAACATTACAGAGAAAAAATAACGTATGTACATATAGTATCTATACGTACAGACCATTTTCCATGATAGTTTGCCAGAAGGTACAGTGATTTCAGTTTATCTGCTGGTTTCTCATTTAAGACATGAAAAATGTGTGTTTTCTTCTCACATCATCATAATGGTCCGATATCATTGCAATAAGATGGGTGTATTTAATATTATATCGATAACTGTGCATGAAAGTATTTGGATTTGTGTGTACGAGTACATTGTACAAGCCCTGGAGTGGCACTATGGAACTCAAGTTACTCTATAAACGACAGTAATTTGCCTTTTGGTACTATGTAAACACCATCTCACTCTTAAAACTCTCTCCATAAACAATCTCACCTGAAATTTCACGCGAGTTTACAGATCTTTTTTCTTTAATTGGATTTTCACGGGCGTCAAAAATCGTGTGTGTTTGTTAATGTCGAAATAAACCAATAACTCAGCTGCTATTTGGACTATTTCTTATTCTGTAATCCTTTCACATGTGGATAAAAGTCTCTTAGTCTCTGTTTCTCTGTTTTTGTTATAAATAATCCAATGTCTAGTAGTGCAAGTAATATTCAAGATAATATTAATTAATCACTGACACGCGTGTGTCTCATATGATTGTAATTCATTCCAATTGTTGTCTAATCTCTGTACAATATATGACATGTCTACACAGAAATAGCCTTAGATGAATAATAAGTATTGTGCTGTACATGGGCGTCGTCAGGTGGGTAGGGGGAGGCAGCTGCCCCCTGCTTCTAATGTTGGTATGAAAATCCATCAGTTTCATTAAAAAATTTGCCTGCGGCGCTATTTTTATCAGTTTTTTTAATAAAAAACATGTTTCATACATATATGGCTCTCCACACACGTCCCGAAGTTCAGTTAACGGAATCTACCGTTTGCAAAAAAGTTTAATAACTGTGCAACTTTAATAATATACGATGTCGTTAACTTTGGAAACAAGGCTTATTTCAATTCAATGCAGATGTTATCCATTTAATTAATTAATCAAGAACTTTTTATCAGTGATTTATAAACACAAGCACCTTTGTAATGTAATAAGAGTTAATAAAAGAAATGTAGGGAATTAATACAGTCAACTTAAAGGACTTTGTATGGAATAATAGTACCTATACCAAGTAATTATTACTACTGAACAAAACTCATAAATAACAACGAACGAACCCGAGTCATTAAGATAACGATAATTATCCACAAGTATTTTCAACACATAAGATAAATGAAACTATGCGTTGAATATCTTTAATACGTCGGCGTAAACGAATATTTTCATATATCACCCGAAGCAACAGGTGTCAATGACGACTCGCCCAATCTTTTCATGTTATTGGGTACCTCCTATATATCCTATATCAACCATTATAGAGCCAAAACAGATTCTAAAGATGTTATGTGATTGAAACGTGAATAAACCATCTTATCAAACACTTTCTTTACAAATATCTAAAGTCTGTGTAAGTTGATCACATTGTAACATATGTATAGGTCATCTGTCGTAAACAGATGGCAAAAACTATGTATGGACTAGTACTTTAAAATTAACTATATACCTACTTATATGTATATGGGTTTGCATGCAAAATTTTGAAGCACATATTATGTAAACAGTTTTTGCCATCTTTTAATTAAAACTGAATTGTGGAAACATTCACTAGGGCGAGCTAATGATCGAAATTAAGTGAGTAAAATTGAACATTTCAGGTAAATGTACACTAGGGCGAGCTGATGATCAAAATTAACTAAAATTTAATATTTTTTTGTAAACGTTTGCTAGGGCAATAATCAACATACAAATTGGAAGGTATGATTTGAGGGGACGAATATTGTCGGGGGACGAACTGTTGGGGGACGAACTGTCGAGGGACAAATTGTCGGTGCACCGAAAACAAAAAGTGTACAAAAAAAAATATGAACTCATGATTCTAAAATTAATACTAATAAAAATAAAAATATACTTACCATAATTTACATCTTATTGTCACTATTTTTACTATACACCGTCCGATTAAGCGATTACAGCATTATCAATAATGCGGAGGAAATAATAACGCACGTGGTTCAAAACTGTCCTGAATGGCAAAGATTATGATAATCTGGGCTGGCCTATTAATATAAACTCAAATAGGCCGTTATACTTGCCACAGTACACAGTAAGATACTTGTTGGCATTGTGCTTGATTTCAGATAGTTCATAAAGTTGTCAACGAGACTTGAAACATGTCAACTCACTGCAAAGGCATTTTCCTGCTAATATAAAAGAATCATACAACAAACCATACCTACCGAATATTTATTATGAACCCCGTGTTCTAAGAATGAGGAAATAGTAGATACGATTGGAATTATAACATAGATATACTCTACTTATATTATCTGCTTTGTGGTTTTATGGTACAAGGATGAATAATTAATTCTGGAATTTATTCTATTATAAAGCTTCTCTTTCTCTCAGCTGATCCATCTTGGTTTCCTAGAAACTTATGAACAGACGTTATGTGTTAAATTCCAGTGATATTATTAGTTGTTATGGAATTTAATGAGTGAAATGTTTCATACATAATATGTATGTCATCCTCTAACACTACAGTACCTAAATATGTGGGAACTTGGAAATGATGGAAAAATAATTTGAATTCTCGAGTAAAACATTAACAATACATACTTATATGTATCGATATATAGTCAGGTATTAATAATGTCTTGTTAAATGTCTGTTTAGTTTATCTGTATAATATGTCTATACTACGAACTGTTAACAGAATTTACATACAATAGTCCGAGAGCCCGCTGCTTAATTTATGACGTATCTGTTTTTTGATCGAAATGTGGTATAAATGATAGCTTACCAATAGGGTATTACATCGCACTAGGGTTGCCTATCAAAATCCTGCCGCAACCCCCCCCCCCCCCCCCTTCCCCCCAACTGCAAGCTAGTTTTTTCATAGGACTAGTAGTTTACCCGTAATGGCCGGTCCAAAACCGAAATTCATTTGAAATACTAAAAAAATGCATTTAAATTAAATTGGTAAGCTATCATTTATACCACATTTCGATCAAAAAACAGATACGTTATAAATTAAGCAGCGAGCTCTTGGACTACAAGGTTAATAAAAAAATGGTGAATTTCACAAATCTAATGAAAAAAACGAATTGAAAAGAATAAAAAAAATATCGTGATGCATCGACAATCTCCAATACTTTAATTAATTCAATTAGAAACTCATCATCACTTGAGATATATTCATTATCTACACTATTACTTATATTTTAATGCAACGGATAAAATTATATCCTTTTTAATTCAAACTAAGATTTTTATGGAATGTACTGCAGTTGCTGAATGTACATACTTTTTTTTAATAATTATTTTTTATTTGTTTCATTAAAATAACGTTGAATGAATCAACGTTAACTATCCCGCTGATTAAATTAACATACATAATAATATAATGTAGGCCTGGTGGTTACAGAGTCGCTGCACGGTGTTAAATTTAATTAGTGCGCAGAGTGCCCTGGCGACAGGACTGGTGATTCATTACTTAGCCTCGAAGTGGTGTACCTACCTACTGTGGAATGATGAAATTATTCTATTAAGAGTACGCATACCGACATTTCAAAAAATTCTAAAAACGGGAGACCTTCTATCTCGACAACCGTTACTAAATATGCTTTGGAACAAAATAGGGTAGATACATTAAACCTTTATCTAGGATTTTATATATCTTGTATAGATTTCTCAAAATATTTTTTTAAAAACTCCTCTGTTTTTTTTGTACTGATAATATGCATTAAAATCTAGGGAATACACGTAAAACTTTTTTGATCGACGCAAAATTTACCCCAAAAAATGGAAAAAACGCTATTTTTACCATTTTATCATGCGATTGTCACGCAATTTTTAAGAACCTTAATGCCGTGGGAAAAGACTGTGACGTCATTCTTGGTGCCAAGCCCTTAAAAGTTAAAAGTAGGCATATTGACAATTTATTCATTCCTAAAAACGGGAGACCTTAGATCTAGACAACCTCACTAAATAGGCTTTGAAAAAAAAAATTGAGTAAATATATTAAACCTTTATCTAGGAAAGACCGCATTTTTTTTATATATTGCATAGATTTCACAAAAAACATGTGAAAAACACCTCCGAACGATATCAACTCGTTTCCCGAAAGTGGCTGAGTTTTTTTTTTGTACTGATAATATGCATTTAATCTAAGGAATGACCGTAAAAGTTTTTTGATTTAAGCGAAATTAACCGCCAAAAATAGAAAAAACGCTATTTTTACCATTTTATCATACGATTATGAATGCGATTTTGAACTTAATGCCGCGGGAAATGACCGTGTCGTCATAGTTGGGTCCCGAGCTTTAAAATTATATAATTATAGTATGTTCTACAGAATTTCATGAAGAAATTAAATGTGTCTCGAAAAGTTATAGCAGCTGTGATTTTAAGCGAATAACAATAATGACCATTGTGACTCAAGAATCTTCAACAATGGTTTGGAAGACTAAATGCTGAACTCTAATCAGTCTGACTCAGGATCATTATATCGTATATCCAATGTCGGATAGTCTGCTTTTATCTTCTTCTTAATCTTAGTGTAGGCCTGATGGCCTGTTATTTAAGAGGGGTTAGTCTCCCGCGTGGTGACTCCCAGCTGTTAGTCCATCTCTTTGGAGGTCTGCCCGGGGGTCGCCTATACTTTGGGGTTGGCTATGGAGCACAATGTGAGGGAGCCTGGATGGTTCCATTCTCCTCACATGCGCATACCAATATCTTCTCCGTTGCCTTCCCTATCTGACGACATTCTCTGGTAATATGAACTGATGTAGAATTCAATAACGTCGATGAAAAATTGGTTGATGGAAGTGAGCAATTATAGGTGAGTATGTTCAATTAACTTCTAAGCAATAAATACTAAGGGAAACCGTATTAGAAATTGAAATAATTTGATAAAAGAAAGGAATATTCCTATGAGCTTTGGTATATTATTATGATTTCCTCTCTCTCTGTAACCGAGCAGAGAAAGTGTGCTACAAAGTAAAATCACTTTCATATTATTTCAGTTGTGCTCTTGGTCCCTCTCAATTACTAGTGTTTCCTCTTCGCAGCACCATGGGCGTCGCCAGCTTCGGAACTAGGGGGGGGGGGGGGCAGCAAAAATTTTAAATTCGACATATCATGAAAAAGCTTAAATAGCGCCGGGGGGAATATTTTTTTAGACATAGTAAAAAAGGTCGTGATGTGGTTTGGTTTATTTGAAAATGTGTATATTTTTTAGCACAAAAATATGTATAAAAATATGTTTTATAAAAAAGTAAAAAAAATGGCAATTATTTTTTTTAAGAACTAACTGTATTTTGATGGATTAGCATGAAAATTTATGATATGATGAGAAAACGTGTGCGATCGCCCCCCCTGCCCCAATGCCCCCATGCCCCCCCTGACCACGCCCATGCGCAGCACTATACCTAAGAATGATATTAATTTACATACATACAAGTGCGATATTTAGAAAATATGTGGAAATTAGAATTTGCCAAAATTTATTCCATTTCTCGTTTATGCAAAGTGCAGATGTATTTATGGTGAGTGGGTAGTCGCATAGCTCGCGGTATAAGGGATTTATGAGTCCCTTGAAATTTACAGCCCACCATATTTCATAGTGTGATATGGAAAGAATTTTCCACTATATTTATTATACATGCTATGGTAATATAGAATTACACGTGATATCTAAGCTGGCTCCTTTGCCTATATTGGTCAGTAGGTGAAACATGTCTATAGGTATATTGTTTTATAGACAAACTGATATGATCATAAGCCCGGATATTTGTTATGGTCATGATCCTGATTTTCTCCTGAAGTCTCGAGAGACTCTTTCAATTTTATTTACAGAATAAAGAACCAGTTATAGTTCTGGAAGTTCGTTCACTCGAGACTCTAGTATCACATGATTTTTGCTGAACATCGCTATACAGATCTATGAGGTGACAATATACGTAGTGATAAATTCAATAGAGTTAGGGGTATAACTTTATGGATATTTTCAAATGTCAGGTAGAAAGGTATAGTACAAGTTGAATGTCCAGTGAAGTTAATAAAATATTTCACATGAATTGGGGTGGCAAGAATTAAAACTATAATTCACATAGGATACGATCCTACTATGAATAATCTATGAATCAAATTGAGAAATATTACCTACACCTACATCACGCTCGCACTTGTAGCAAACCGACCATGGAATACTACTACTACATATATCCACACACTACCACTGCTATGACTAGCAACGGCAACTATTCAGGAAAAAATATAACCGAATATTCAGTATTCAACCAATAGCCGTAAGTTGAATTTTCGCTCGTATACCTCAATTTTCAAGATTTAAAAGTGTAATTTAGCCAAAATATTGGTAATTACTAATTATAGATACGGCTAATAAGTAAAATGTCGTAGATTTTTTAATTTGTTACCAGAATCGTTTTTAAAAAGGTATAATCCACATTGTCGCTAACCTTATTCTCTTTTGAGCTAATTAACACCCTCATACAAAATTTGAAAAAGTTGGAGCAATAATAAAATGTTTTTTTTTCTCAGTGTGTTTTAAGTCCTTAAGTTATTATGACAATGTATAAAGTTACAAATTGTTCAACGTCATATATTAATTATCATCATCATCCAAGTCGGTCCCTCATTCCTGAGGATCGTGACCTTCATGTATTATTTGAGTCATCAGTCTGGCCCACCCCGGTCTGTCCTCCGCCCGCCGCGGTGCCTCCGCAAACGTCATACCACTGGCCTCTGCCACCTGGTCGGACCATCTCAGCGGTATCCGTCCGCGACCTCTCCTGCCTTCCACTCGGCCAGTCAATATGGATTTCTCCAGGTTGCCTGGCTCACGTCTTACAATGTGTCCAAAGAAACCATTATATTCATTATATAGTCTGGTATTCTGCTATTCTGTGAAGAATAGTTGTAGGAACATAGTATTCAATTTCCTTTGGCAACAGTTTGTTTATTGAACTAAGCAATTCCCAAGCGACAATGTATCTGGGTAGGAGGTATGTATGTTCTAATATTATGGCTGCACTAGACAGATAAATGTATTTTCCTGTAGCAAAATTGATTTCATTCGATTCATTTCAGGTCATACTTTCTTGACTACCTTAAAAATAGATTGCAAGCCAAAAAACTTTAAAATCTAGACCGAATGACGCTGTCTGATATCAATCTACCTGTAATATCTATGTACTTGTACATTGTCAGTATTGCAACGAATGAAAAAATGTTATATTTTAGGTGTTTTTTTTTTGTTTTAACAAATTATATATTGTGGTAGATATTTTCCCCCAAAGTATCTGTGCATTCGCATCGCACTTCTATCATTTTCGTTGCCATTTTGAAAAGAAATAGATAAGAATGAACTTGTTGAGACCACAGAGTGGCGCCGCAGTTTTAAGTGTAGTCTAGCACCTAGTCCACAGCACCGCTGAATTATAAGAATGCTATATGTGTAAGGCAATGACTGTTGTGACGCCTCACAATTTGTTATGATTATACTACAAAGCAAAATATATTTAGATTTTCCGAGTATTTCCACAACATAATACAATAGAATTATAGATAATCACATGCAGGGAATGATGGAAATAATACGTTTCGACATTCAACTGCGGTACACAAAAAGAACATTAAATGCGCAAACATAAAATAATGAAAAAATAAAGAAAACAAAATGTATTATTGAAGTAAAGTACATCGTAATATTATTTTGTTGAAGCATTAAAAGTCTTATGAAATTACTGAACATTAAATGGAAATGCATGCCAAGATCTGACGTTGTAGTACAATGATGCAAATACATAATCGAATACACTTGCAAATACATAATCGAACTATAAATAGAAACACCCAGAATTGTACTAAATACCAATTTCTTCAATTAATCATTAGCTAATTTTACATGCTCGTATTTCTAAACTCCATCAAGACTGTACAATGAAATTCATATTCGCACAAATCGAATATTTGTATCCAGTTATAATATCAATATACTGTGTGCCCATTGTAAAATGTACAGGCGCTACAGGTTAGGCAACTGAAGTAGTCATATCTCAGACTCAAATAAACGTATATACAAGAATTCAAGGGTCTAATATGCTATAAGTATAGTCTGTTAATTAATTTATTAAACACGGTATTCATACTTAGTGAAACAGATGCGTGGATAATACGAGTGAACGGAAATAATATCTAATGGAAAGCAATTAGCAGACGAACATGGAAACCAAATGTGTGAATGAAGAAAGTTATATTTATAATATGTATTGTAGGTACTAAATGTTATTATTATAAGTACTGAAGAACATTTGCTATGAGCAGGGAACAGTGTTACTAATCACTGGTAGTACTTACTGAAAAATTGTTAATCGTCGGTTAATCTTTCAGAGAGTAATCAGTTACTTGATTATCTCACGTCGTACATTCTAATAATGAGATTTTCCTCAACGAAGGCGGGAGATATCGACATTCACATTAGTTTATTATGCGAACTCCCTTGGGGAGGGAGCAGGATGGATGTTCCGACGCTTACGAGTCGGCTTTTCTGCGAGATGCAGACAAAAATCCAGTTAATACCTAAATGATTTAGGTACATCCCTCTCATTCTAATAATGTTTACAGAATGTGTGTGATAAAATAGTTATGAATGTATTGAAGGTACATTAATATAACATTATATAAATTGGGTAATTAATTATTTTCCCTTCCACGAATACGTAAAAATAGTAACGTATCTGGACGGTATTTGTGTAGAATTAGTGTGGAACATAATTACACTTAGAGAGGTCCCCATATTTTTACACAATAAATGATAACCCCCTCTGTTCATACCACCGCACCGTCTCCGTAACGAAACGACGGGGCCGGGACATTTCCATATAGTTTTTATGTTATGTTTTTTATATCAATTGTAATAAGTAATTCATGATTCTCTGTATTTCAGGTAGATTTTTATTTCTAGCCAACTTTATTTGAAAAAATAACAGTGACAACTATTTTGTAAAACATTCATCCACATTTTCTTATCCTTGCATACAATAAGCAAGAAGACCAGATGGTTGTGGTGCGGTAGAAGAATATTACCCACACTAGTTATGAGCTTATTAAGTTTTATTGTGTGGAAAATTCCATATTATGCTTACGTCTATTAGGTGTTTATATGCAAAATATTTAAGTTGATAAAAGCTCGTAAGTACATAATTTACAAAAATAATGTGTGCTGTGAAAGTATAAATATGCATCAGCTGATCTGGAAGTAAGTAATGCATTGTGGTATAATTTTGTAGATTGTGATTTGAAAGGAGTCATTTTAACTGTGGAAATATTAAGAAACCAGTCGCCTGATGATTAATAACTGAAAGTTATGCAGACTCTTAACGTGAGATCACTTTCAAATTAAATTATGGGTATTAAGAGGAGTAGGTATTGGAAGGCATCCTAGAAAAAAAGATGGCTTAGTCTATATGACAATACATTTGTGCTTCTAAAATAACTAAAGTTGTAGGTATGATTACGTATTAATGAATGCCTGCGACAGATCATATGTACAGATAGTATCTGATACAGTGATATACCAACTATATAAATGTATACTATAGATATGTCGTGCGAAGAAAATTATTTTGGATCAGCATTGAATGAAATTGCATAGACTTTAATGAGGTATGGCGTTGTAAACAAACTGCAATATAATGTTATACCGAGGTGTTTTCAAACAAACAAAATAAATGTATTATTGGAAATATGGTGCAAACAACTGGTGGTGTTAAATTATTCCTTCTAGACATTATCTTTGACTTCACGCTGTGACCCAATGAATCTTGTGTTCCATTCAATGAACTTTATGCACTAGACGGGAAGGTAATGGCTTACAATAGATCACGTCCAAAGTGGTTCCACTGCTTCTACGACTATAACATAGTAGGGAACGTTCAAAAACGGAAACGTTTGTGAAATTTATTTGAATCAAATAATTTAAAATTTATAATAAAATATACGACAACGGAAAAGTGTGGAGTAGAACTATATGTAATATTAAAGAACATGTAACGGAATAACTAAATGATTTCATAAAGGTATGTATATTTACATAATATGTGTCACTCCCGCATGACACATTCGTTGGAAAACTTTTAGTACAGTCTCTCGCCAGTCAGTGATCCTATGCGTAGTCAGAAGTCAGAAGCAATAGAAATAGTTCTATCTATCTATCTCTATCTATACCCTCACGCCACGTCCCTTGTAGGGTAGGCAGAGAGGACAAAGCGCCAGACAGCCCTATCCTTACACACACTACTATCTTTCGTGTGATATAGCTGTTTAGCGTTAATTATTGTTTAACTACTACCTACAATTAATGCGTGCAAATTAGTGGTAACAAAAGAAGCTACACATCTAGGTCATTCGGGGCAGTTTTGTGCCACTTTTCTCGGCATCCTCATTTCTAAATCTCTGATCGATCGGAGTACACTGAAATGGAATGTTCCAGAACGTAGTTAATATATAATTTTCTTTATTCATAAAGTTATAAATACAAAATTTGAAGCTTAAAATTAACAATTACAAACTTCACTTTTTTCTTAACAACTATAAAAATACATTCATACACACAGGTTGTCACACAACAAGCAAAAACATACAAAGCTTAGTTTTCAAAGTTATTCGTAGAAAAGTGGAGCTAAGTTCGCCCTGAGCGTTGCTCGGTCGCCCACAGATGCTTTGGACAGACCTTATAAACCTTTAAATGACAGAAAATAATATACCGGCTATCAATGTTCCAATATCCAACCTACGTATGCATAGTCACCATAGTAGAGTCCCCAACAGTTATGTTTGATACATACAATGGAATGGAAATATTATTTTACAATGCATTTTGAAATCACAGTCCAGTCATTTAATATTCTCATGTAGTACTTATTTCGTGTTAATAAACGAACTAAAATTAAATCGCCTCGAGAGGCTCCAGTATTTATTAGTAAGTTATCAATAATTCATTTGTGAATAACAATTAGCCCAGGAAATTTAGCTTTGTAGCGTAGATAATTGTCGGAAAGCTGAAAACTATTTTAATCTCTTCATTAACAAGCAAAGAAGGTTTCTTGAAGTTTGCACCAATTTTCCGCTTGTGCTAAGTACAGGGTGTCCCAAAAACAAAACAAAAATTGAACTTTTTTCAGTTTTTCATTAATAACTCCTAAAAGAAGCATTCTAGACAAATTGTGTTCTCCTGTGAATTAAAGTAAATGAAATTATTCGTCTACTGAGCATAAATCCTACTCTCTCCTTTGAAAAATAACTGAGAATCAGCGATTTACAATTGTGATGTTTTTATCAACAAATGAAAAATTTCTTAATTTTCTTGAATCGTTGTTGTTAATCTAAGCTACTTACAGCAAATTTTAGTACATATGATTCAATGGCCGGTTAATTTTCTATAAACTGGCATTAAATGATAGATTTCGGTATGTGAAAGGTAAGGAAGACTTAATTTTGTGGCTCTCTCTTATTAACGTACAATTTTTTTTAGTTAAAAATCGAAATTTCGCTATTGGTACGCCACTGCGTAACAGTTTTAGATAAATTTTGATTAAAATATTTTTTCCCTAACATCAACCGTTCAGGAGTTATATTTATAAAATTGATGAAGGTAAAAAAAAATAGTCTTCTCGATAAAAGTTGTTACGCAGTGGCGTACCAATAGCGAAATTTCGATTTTTAACTAAAAAAATTGTACGTTAATAAGAGAGAGCCACAAAATTAAGTCTTCCTTACCTTTCACATACCGAAATCTATCATTTAATGCCAGTTTATAGAAAATTAACCGGCCATTGAATCATATGTACTAAAATTTGCTGTAAGTAGCTTAGATTAACGTTGCAACGATTCAAGAAAATTAAGAAATTTGTCATTTGTTGATAAAAACATCACAATTGTAAATCGCAGTTTCTCAGTTATTTTTCGAAGTAGAGAGTAGAATTTATGCTCAGTAGACGAAGAATTTTATCTACTTTAATTCACAGAAGAACACAATTTGTCTAGAATGCTTCCTTTAGGAGTTATTAATGAAAACTGAAAAAAGTTCAATTTTTTTTTTGTTTTTGGGACACCCTGTACATAGCACAAGCGGAAAATTGGTGCAAACTTCAAGAAACCTTCTTGTTTGTTAATGAAGAGATTAAAACAGTTTCCAGCTTTCCGACAATTATCTACGCTATACCCCCTTTTTTAATGTTTTCTCACCGGTCTAAATAGTGATTAATTATTAACTTGCAACACTCGAATATTCCCAGGACAAAATCATAATACTATCCAATATACATACAGAAGTAAATAGGTAATTCCTACAAATATTCTATTAAATAAAGAATATTAAATATTACTGTATAATCCAGTAACTTTAAACACAAATCAGTTCCTCGATGGAAAGTTGTGGGGTAGTCGGGATTTCTTTTATTCTACACGTTTTTTGGGATGCTGAATCCGAATCCGAGGTTTGCCAACAAAATTTCGTGACAGAACATGGCGCAAAAATACAAAAAATGGCGAAAATATTCATTTTCTGGCGATTTCTTTAATAGAATTCGAAAACTGACAACTTTCGTAAGTTATCTTTTAAAGCAAAATGAAAGTACGTAAAAATTACTACAAAATTGCGATATAAAATCTCGATCTCGAAAGATTTCTCGAAAATGAATAGCAACGGAGCTGTCAAGGTCCAAAAAATGGCCAAATTTTCGTATTGTTTTACATTACGAGAATCGAAAATGTATTGGGAAATTTCACCTTGTTACTTTCATAAGCAAATTTTAACAATTATTCTTTAAATTCATATTTTACCTCGTTAGAATCAGAAAACACAAGGCAAGCTATTAATGAAATTTTTATTTAAAAACATCCTGAAATATTTAAGAAAAAAATGTTTAAATAATTTTATTTTAAAATATAGTAAATTGTTTAGGGTGAAAATGTTTAAACCTTTTTAGCTTCAACATTTCACTACATTTTTATATAAGTAAAAATTTTCCTGAAAACTTTCCTCATGTTTACTGATTTCAACGAGGTAAAATATGTATGTCTCATAAATCTGATGAAAAATTCTCAAAATTTGGTTATAAAGGTAACAAGATGAACTTTATCCATACATTTTCTATTCTCACACTTTAAAATAACAAGAAAATTTGGCCAGTTTTTAGAGCTTGACAGCTCCGCTGCTATTTATGTTAGAGAAAAAAAATTATACCAAATATGTAGGAAATTTCATGTAATTTCATTCTGCTAAAAAGATATCTTACAAAGAGTTGATAGATTGCAAGTTCTAATCCAAAATTCGACAAATATTGGAATTTTCGACACTTTTATAATTTTTCGCCATGTTCCGTCACGATATTTTGTTGGCAAACATTGGATTCGGATTCAGCACCTCAAAATACATATAGAATGAAAGAAAAACAGACAACCCCACAACTTTCCATCGAGAAATCTAAAAGCACCGTATTAGTAAAAACCGATAGTAGTAGAATCCGCTGTTATAAGCTTATTAAAGTAAGAAGCTTTCTCTCTGGCACAAACTGGGTAAAATCTATTAGGTAACTATTTGATTTACATTAATTGATTTAATATGTACATTATGGTAACATATACCTACTACTGCACATACATAAATAGTTAATGCTGCTCATTGCACAATATCTTTGCCAATACAATTAATTCATATAATACGATTTTTTTATGTTGGCTAGCCTACCGAATTACTCCGCAGTAAGCTGCTGGTGCTAAAATATGACCTTTGATGATAACTCATCATCGAGTCCCACAAATGAAAATAAGTACCTAATCATAAATTTAAAAAAATACAAGATTTTAGGATATCACATGCTAGAACTGTTTTTCGCGGTCTTTCAAACGATACCAAACACTCCCTTCCGAAGTACTTGGATTCCTTCAATCCAATGGCGCATCCCACCAAGAATTCGCCAGAATCAAAATTTATAAAAATATACGAGTTAAAATGTACTAGTAGTTAAAAAGATACTACTCGTGAAGCACTTTGGTTAAATACTAACCACGATGGTATGCGGTGATTGGATTCTCTAGATCGCTCGGTGTCTTCCAAGGCTAGACAAGATCTGACTTGAGATCTGAATAGCTTTTCCAACGCCCTTTGATACTATATAATACATGACCCCACACGATCGTTGGATCCCTTTGAAACCCTCAACTCTTTTGTCTCTGGAGGAGACTGATCCAAAGTGATACAGAATTGTTTTGTCGTCGACTTTACGTATGTTTGTAAAGTTTCAGGGCTCTAAGTAGTCAGGAAGTGGTTGAATAATCAATTACCTACTTACAAAGACAAATTTTAAAAAATCTTGCAAAAACATCACAGTGAGGTTAAATAAAATCTTGTAAAATATGCAGTGAGAGATGGGAAAATAAAACAGAAACACAATTCAGAAAAACAAAAGTGAAATACCAGAGAAATAAAAGTCATGAAATTGTATTCAAAACCATTATTATAAAAACGGTCTGAAATGCTTTTTGCTACCGAAAAGGGGTAATTAAAAACCGGAACCTCCTATTAAAAATTTAGGTAAGCAGTTCTCTTTGCGAATACATTTTCTTGAATAAATTGAAAGCGTATTTAACAGAAACAAAAATTACCCAAAGAAGATCTTTTATTGCGCTAAACGATGGGTCGGTTGTCCCAATTTTAACTGAGACGACCCAAAACCATTTTGCATTAAAGTGGCGTATCCAACATGCTGTAATTAAAAATATAAAGTATCGTTAAAATGTTTAACACAATCAGATAACGCTCCCCTTAGATTGGGGAACTAATTGAAGATTTCCGTCGTGAAAAGGCTGAGTATAAAATGTAGGTAATATAAAACAATGCGTACTCATTATAGTAGACCTGGAACTGATTAGACATTAGATGTATATACATTGTATTATACATAGGCTTATAGGACTTATATAGAAAGATTATACTACCTACATAAACTACCTACTACCTACATAAACTTTATAAACTAAACATTCTTCGACAGAACGCAGGAATGACACAATAACACAAACGGTGACTATTGCATCATCAAAGGCCAGATTCTTTTATAGAAGTTTAAACTTAAATACATAAATTTTTACAATTCCTCGACAAAGGAGAATGCTAAACAAACCCAGGCCCGGCGCAAACGAAATGTATCTCAATGATAGGTAAAAATGAGTGCCTAATTAAATACTGATCAAATACGGCATCATCGAAATCAATGGCTAAATTGCACGAAATATCTATTCGAAATTCAGGAGACACAGCGATTGCATAAATTCAGGAATGCGTATGTTGCGACGATCTTTTAAGAAAACATTATTTTTTAATCATTGCATCCAGCTGTGGGAGGGCCAAGGCTGATTAAGAAGAAAAAGACGGGCTTTACCTTATAGTCATTATACTAATCGTATTGTACACTTCTAAACCGCAATTGTAACTGTCTAATTAATGCTCCTTTTACTAATACATTCGATGACCTCTGTAAACTTCGAATAGGTATTTCACACATTAAGCCATTGATTTCGATGATACCCTTTATACAAGTATTTAATTCATTCATTTAACTCATTTTTACCTATCATTTGAGTTACATTTCGTTTGCGCCGGGCCTGTTTTATTTTCATACTGAATGAGCATTCCCCTTTAAGTGAATAGATAACTTGTCAAATAATTTTTAAAACTTTACTCTTGTGTCCTTGACCCAATCCGATAAGGTCAAATGGAAGTCCTCCCCTGCTTCATGTTAGATATGTATGGCCTCCGCCAGACACGCGCTACCCAACACAAGCTTTTTGTGTTCATGGGTAAAAAGGCGTGTGGATGGAGCGTTTGTCTTGACGTTGTACGTAACCGACCGTTGATGCCTTTTTACTCATAAACACAAAAAGTGTGTCGCGTAGCGCGCGTCTGGCGGAGGCATTACATACCTCTTGAGCTTGCTACGATTTGTTGTATTTGTATACTAGTATAAGGAATTGTGAATCAAAGAAAGGCATTATTATGCATTACAGGTTGTTCGTCCAAAAACTTCCACACCACTTACATGTATTCCTTCTATGTAGTATCTACATAGATAGTTTATCACGAGTTTATCGACGCAGTTATTCAGAATATTGAAATAGTTAAAAAGTAGTTATACCTGCAATGTAAAAGTTAACTTTGAATACCAAATTTATATTATTTTGTAAGCACGCTGAGTATTTGGAAAAGTCAAGAAATATTCATTATCGAAGCTGAAACTACTAACCGAGAAACAAAGGAGTAGTAAACAATGAGCCTTTGTTATGTCACCGATAACAGGTTCAGTGGAATACATACAAGCAATGAACGACACCTAGAGTAATGATGTAGGTAGGTTTATAGAAGCTACATACGACATAGTCAAGGAGAAAAGCTGTTGCAGCGATAAAAAAAGAAAGAAAAAATAATAACGTTGGAAAAGCCACGCCATTACTAAACTCAACTGTACGAGAATTTTCAATTTAATTGGAGAATAGAAGGTAATAATAATTCTGAGAAAAAAAATAGCAGCGAGACAGACACTTTGACAAATTCGAAGGGAATTAACATTTGAAGGATCCTTTGAAATGGAATATTGGTTTGACTTTAATCTGTAAACACACGTGTTTACAAACTACTACTACTACTACTACTACGCCCTTTATGTCTCCATTCGGGAGCACAGGGAGGCTACCAGGCGTCTCCATTCAGAGCGATTTTGTGCGAGTGATATTACCTCTCTCCACGTCATTCCTAACGCTCTGATCTCGTTGTCATAGGAACGGTGCACTGTGAAAGAGGGTCTTCCGGGGCGTCGGGACCCCTGTGGGTGGAAAAACAGCGCTCTCTTTGGCCAGCTGTCGTTGGGCATTCGCAAAACATGGCCCAGCCACGACCAACGTCTTTCCTGTATTACTGACAGGATTGATCGTTGCTGGGAACGCCGTCGAACGTATTCGTTGGTTTTACGTTCTTGCCATGTGATACCCAGTATCCTCCTAAGACACTTATTCTCAAAGCTGAGTATCTTACGGACAAACTTTACAAACTTTACAAACACCGGATATAAAATGTTACGGTCCATTTTTTTTCCAGAAGTCTCACGGATTAAACTTGGTTTAGTATTGCTTGATGTGGTAATAAGATATGGTTACATCTTTTCGCTGCTACTTACAAATTATATTTCAGAACTATTGTTTAAAAAAGCTCGCCAATTTTCGGATTGTTAGAATAAACTGGCAACTTTGTTTTTCAAACTTGTGATGGCGGTTTAATACCAGACAATCTGTAATCGGCTGCTCTCAGCTCCAGTAACATCGCAGGCGCCTTTCAAATGTCCAAATACCTCAGTGAGCAGAGTTGTGACCGATTTTCACCTGGAGCAGAATATTATACAATTCATCCTAGACAACAAATCAAATTTTAACTATCTAAAATGTAATTATCTAAAATGCATTAATTCTTTTCAATTTTCGCATAGTAATGTCTGTTCACAAAAATTCGATCAAAGTTATGGAGTAAGCTCGGGTGAAAAAGAACACACAAGTGAGCAATCCTTGGTAATTTTTTTGTGTTATTCGGCTTCATATTATCTTAAAAATGTAAGAAAAACAATGTTTTCCAGAAATTTTCTCATCCTTAAACCTAATCGTGTATATTTTTTGCATTAAAATAAGTTTTAAGTACATTTTATTATCCATTATCCAAAGATTATTTCCGAAAAGAAGCCACTGTATAGTGGTTTCCGAGATAAACGTCTAGTCTTAAACTCTTGGGGAAGAAATTTCTCAAAATTAAAACCTTTCTTTAAAATTTCACTTTTCAATTTTAGCCGTTTGGGAGTGAGTAGGCAAGTCAATCAGTCAGGACACTTTCGTGTCAGAGATACAGAGATATTGCGATTAAACGACAAAGCAGATTCGGACGGGAAACTGTGCATATTATTGTAACCACTTTTCAACAATGCACGATGTCCTCTTGCAACCATAACCGGTGAAAACTGAACTGGATATAATAGAGAAGAAAATTGTTGGCAGCAATAAACACCTGCGCTATGTTTATTGCTTGTAACTTACAACATAATAATAAGACGTGTTGACGTGTATTACGATACGAGTATTATAACATCGATAAATTAAAAACTAACTTTATCGACATACCTACCTGCATCTTCTCACCTATCAAAGTTATGAGATAATTGAAAGGAAATAAAAGAAAGATTTATTATACAGTTTTAATAGTATTAAAGAGTTTATTGTGTGTGTTGTACATTTTATTATCTTATTATAATCATGATGTTGGAATTCATAAAAACGACAAACGATGTGGACACGAAGTTTATTGTCATATAAAAGTTTCATGGACACGACTTTAATGATGGTAAAAAGTATTTATTACTTGTATTGTGATTACTATCATTCGTACATAGTTTAAACTAACACGAGTTGTCTAGAAAGAGCTTTTACAACATACCTAATTAATGCAAACTCGACGTAAAGAATATAATGTTACAAGGATTCTGCGGGGTGGTTCACGCGCGTTCCTTGAATAAACATAATTTCAGATTGTACGATATATTCACTACATAATAATGTTACGATGCTAATATTTGTCGTATGAAATGGGAATCAACAAAATATTAATATAATTTATATTATTGTCAAATCGTTAAAATGACAAGTTTACCATGATAAGGATATTGCATAATTCTGGATTTAATATAATTTTATTTATTTTTTTTCACCTTAATTTGTAGAAACTTTTTACCTACGTTACTCCAATAAAATTGAACGCAAATAGTAGGAAGTTGTAATACGAATTGTAGAAAACTATACTCAATATCAAAACTTTTTGTACGATACAACGGAATGAAAATAATTTTGATCGCAGGTACTTCGATAATAATCAAAGGATGAAAGAGTAGCGACAGTAAGGTAATATCAGCATCCGAGTACCTACATAGTATGTTAACCCATTTATCGAACTATGCATAAAAGCTAAAAAAATGTTTAGTGGTATATCTATAGGTAAATTTTTCAAAACCTTCAATTTTCAGCAGTCTCAACGGAAAGTTATTAATTATAGTCACTATTTAATACTTTACATTGTTTCCTTAGAATGAAATTCATATTATACAGTAAATTTAATAATGAACACAGGCGGTACATGAAGTGCATATTATTATAATAATATGTAGTCTTATAAAGACATCAGTAAGTTTATAGCTTGTGCAAAACAAGTAAAACCACTATATGTAGCCATAGAACTACTACGCATATTACCGTATACACATAATTCCTCTTCTATGCATAAACTAAAAATTTAACAGTACCTACAATAATATTGGAAAATGCATTGTAGCTTACGAGTATATTGAGATATTTACGTAAACGGCGTAATAATAAAGTACTTGTAGGAAAATATTAACCACTCTCAAAAATTTCCATCAAAATATGTGGTGTTTAGAAATGTTTTTGTAAGATAAAAATGAATATGTACACAATATTATGAAGTGAATAAAAATAGTCGTAATAAACGACGTTCCTGAAGATGGCTGGATAGGTATAGACTGTGTAGAGCATAGGTATGTATGTATATAATGCATACTATTAATTCTCAAGCTTTTATCTGTAAAGTCCAGCACAGTACTGACTTACAGAACTTATGCAATTCTATACTGTCCACAAACATGAAAATATTATGGTGCACTGACACGGGCAATTTTTTTCCAGCAACTCGTACGATTCGTACTGATCAACATTGTTCCGCAATAAGTACTTCAGCAATACTTAAAGCGTGACAACGATCATATTGCATGCAAACGAGAAATAGAATCGACTAAAATGTCCGAACCGATTGGATATCCAGTAATTCGTGTTCAGACATCGTGGAAATTCTCTTCCTTGTTTGCCCGCAATATCGTTGTCTCGTTTTAAAATTGCGAAATAATGTTAATCAATAATCAATACGATTCGTACGAGTTGTCGCAATTATTGCTCGATAAATTGCTCGTGTAAGAACACCTTTATTCGCACCTAGGGTACCTACTACCTACTATCTACATAATATATTAAGAGTACATGGTTGGCGCAGTTGGTTGAGGCGGCAGTCTTTCGAGAGGCTGCCAGGTTCAAAGCCCGGCGCTGGCGATGTATTCCACACTTTGCGATACAGGCTTTTAGCCTAGTCAGCCTAGTGCAAGGTGTGTAGGAAAGCATTTGGGTTTGTGTATCCAAGCCAAGATCCTTTAAAAAAAGTAACTAGCTGTTGTGCCCGGCGGAACTGCGCCTAGATTTTAAGTTTGATGCAACCACTATTGCATACATGCAGTTTTATAATTGGAGTTATTTTTCTCCGTAACCTCGAAACACATAGGTACTTATTTGATTTTTAATATCCTATGTCCCACCCAGAATTCTGCTCTATCGATACTTAAAATAAATATGCAGTCTGAAAGTTCTATCTTCTTAAACTGATTCCTGGAATAAGCAACATTAATAAATTATATTTTACTGTATAATATTTAAAATGATCAATAAATTATGTCACCACAGTGATGACATCATGTGATCAATTATATTTCCACAAATATAGTTTTCATTTCTAAATACATATTATAAACTAAGGCGATATTTTTATTTAACATACTGTTATCTAAAACATGAGATTTTATAAACATTTCAGGACTCTAGAAATGATACAAATCGGTTAAAAGCAAAATTAATGTAGGCTTTAGGTTGAACTTTCGATATAGACGACTATAATTATTAAATATCCATAGCAATGGCCAGTAAAGTTGAAAACATACCTGAAAATAATTACAGATAGATTATAATAATTTGATAAAAATGTTTGAATCATCGACCGTTAAGATAGTATAATGGAAATTTTGAATTGAAAAGAAAAAAGTAGAAACAACAAAAATTAATTATCTAATACTATACAGGGTGTTTGATAGATGGATACAGATATCTTTAGGAGTGATAGTAGAGGTCATTTAGCATCTTTTGAGCCAAACTTAGCTTTGTCAAAAGTCGCACGGTTCTCGAGATATTCGAGATTTTAACTTTTTTTCGAAATACCCCGAATTACTCAAGTTTTAGCCCGATAGCATCGTAAGTAAAGGTACCTTCTTAGTTCTACCATTCTTTTTTGTTACCTGAATATGTGTTTAGTCTATTTAAATCATAAGTTTCAATCTGAAAAACAATCATGTTAAAAAAATATCGGATTAAAGTTTCGAGAAAGAGATATTTCAAAAACGAGTTACGACTTTGGAGAGGATTTTAGATAAGAAAAAAAAATGTTCAAAGATTCAGAAATCTGGAAAAAACTTCTCTGGTTTATGCTCTTTCAAATGATATACAAAACATTATAAAAAACATTAGTTTCGTAAATCTATGATACAAAAACTTAAATAGATCACCTCTAATTTAAGCAAATTTCCATACAAATTCGGAAACAGTAAATTGAATGGAAATGTGTTTTTCACTATGCAACTGTACCTATAGTAAATTTGTATGGAAATTTGCTTAAATTAGAGGTGATCTATTTAAGTTTTTGTATCATAGATTTACGAAACTAATGTTTTTTATAATGTTTTGTATATCATTTGAAAGAGCATAAACCAGAGAAGTTTTTTCCAGATTTCTGAATCTTTGAACATTTTTTTTCTTATCTAAAATCCTCTCCAAAGTTGTAACTCGTTTTTGAAATATCTCTTTCTCGAAACTTTAATCCGATATTTTTTTAACATGATTGTTTTTCAGATTGAAACTTATGATTTAAATAGACTAAACACATATTCAGGTAACAAAAAATAATGGTAGAACTAAGTAGGTACCTTTACTTACGATGCTATCGGGCTAAAACTTGAGTAATTCGGGTATTTCTAAAAAAAGTTAAAATCTCGAATATCTCGAGAACCGTGCGACTTTTGACTAAGCTAAGTTTGGCTCAAAAGATGCTAAATGACCTCTACTATCACTCCTAAAGATATCTGTATCCATCTATCAAACACCCTGTATTATAATATGTTGAATTAATGTACAACCCTGTTTTTGTAAGTTTGTTTTGACCGAGCTATATTTGGTGTTAAATTCTACAACAATAATTCTGAATCCATAAGGTATATTTTACTTAGTAGAATCTATCGTTCATGTCTGTGCTTGCAAACATAAGTACATTGTTGTATGGAATAGTTTGTCTATCGGAGTTTTTTTTATCATAGTGTGTATTGGGATAATGAGTTTTATACTGCAATCGCGATATTTGTTGGGGAGTATGATGTGTGAGACTTGTGGTATTTGCTCGCAGATTGTGTTCTATGAATGAAAGGTACTATAGAAGGCATGTATCACTCGAAACAGGGTGCTTTGCCTAAAAAAAGAGAGAGAGAGAGATTATAATAATTTAGTGACGTATAATAGCACTTTGCTATCGACAATATTACAAAGGTACATTAAAAAATCCATACCTAATGTTACTTTTGTTAAACGCGATTCGATATTAAAAAACTTAATCGGTTAAATCAACCAATGTGAAAAAAACTTCAAGCAATTTTTTCAATAGGTAGGTAATAATGTGCTTTTTTCCAAGTTTAAATAAAGTTTTCTACCTTAATTATTGAAGTCGAGGTAAAGGTACCTACATAAAATTTGAAAATAAGTCACGTGAATGAATATATTACGGAGTAATTTAGTTCTTTCGATTTCTAGGTAGGTAATCTCTTAGGCATTTTGGCGCAGGATTTGGGCTTCGTTGTAATAACAAAATTCCTCTTCAATCATATTACTGCTCGACGAACAAAATTCAATGAATTTTTGTTGAAAATTTTGTCAAGTTTGTATTCTGCGGTTTGTATTGAATTTCCAAATAATCCTTGTTTAATTATCACATTTCCTCAGAATTCTTTAGTCTCTTCACAGCAGAACTTTATTACTTTTCCAATAATAAAAATTAAGCCTTTTTTTATGTGATACATCAAATAAAGAAAAACACTTCATATCACTCCGAATATTTTCACAAAACAAAAAACTTATTAATAAATTCATTCACTTTCTTCTTCCTCTCACCCATAAAGTTTCAGTTTGTAAATATGAAGAGACTACAAAGTAGATATCTTATCATAACCTTACCGGACCTACATTACCGTTCAACGTGATTGATTTACAATTAACAATAAAAGCCAGAAATAGTTAAGTAGGTCTTCCTAGTCCTAATTTAATGAAATGTGAATTTTTTTAAATGTTTTCATCTTGTGGCATGATCGTAAGTAAATTGTTACATTAATCAAGTATGATTATCACTGTAAGTAGGTATACTACTTTTCACCCTTTAACATTCCTCACGGAAACACGAGGAAATAACAAGGCTTATTTATTTAGAGAGTATAATTAGTAGGCTCTTCCCACGCTATTATGATATACTTGATGAAATAGTTTCTATCCAAAAGCAGTTAACAACAGCTCATTAAAGTGTACATTTAATGTATTTCTGATCCTTTCATTGAGAAGCATTTCTCAAATTGAAATTATCTACTAGAGATACTCCGAAAGATTAAGCAATAGAATGTGGGATAGAATTACAAATACAAAACAAATAAGTACCTCATTGTATGTATTCCAATGACGCTGTAGAAGGGAGAGGAGTTTTTGTGTAAAGGTTAAATAATAAAATTCAAATTATTTTGTATACTCGTAATCCACGTGAACCACATTGACAGTAGAAATTTCCAAGTAAAAAGGAATGATTTATGAAATTAGCAGCAAAACCAAGAATTCCTCCAGCATCAAAAGGAAAAGTAAAGTATCCTACAAAAGGACAATAAATTTTATCCTCCTGACAAGTTCCTTTTCTTTATTATTTGTTATTTTCCATTCGAAGTAACTTCACAGTTACTCCATTATTACATTTAAACAATTTCAAGAACATTGCGAGTTCTTTGTTGAAAATTTTTGTCCATGAAACCAACTTCATGTTTTTCTTGAACATCGTATCGTCAAAGTTGTGTTGTAGTTTGTCTCTTCAAACAAACTTATAACCTTATAACAATAATAAGTTTACATAGAATACATTCAGAGGTTGCCATAGCTGAATATCAATGATATCGTTATAGTATGAGTAAGTAAAATAACATTAATAAGTTATCCATTCATTTATTTGCCTGTCATTGGGTAACCCAAACCAAAAAACCCGTAATGGTAAATGACTATCAATTATTTTAAATCCCGTGTTAAAAATATTTTGTTTACATTTTTACCTATTTTTTTTCTTGTATTTCGTGAAACGTGTGATTCTAAATAAAAAGAAAACGAAGAAATAAATACCTCCAATGAGGCTTATTACGTAACGTAATATCAATTATCATTGAAGTAGCGATGAAACAGATCAACAATTGAGAAAAATAATATTTGTAGGTACCAGGCGCGAAGCTACCGAAGAACACGATTCCCATCGAGTTACTTTTTGGATAAAATGATAGGTATAATAGTGTCTAATTTGACGTAATCCCTAAGAAATTATAGCCCCGGCTTCCCTCCTGCAGAAATCCACCCTTTGCCACTGGTAGGTACATACTAATCTCCATAAAAATATAATAAAGTGACAACAACATGAGCATTAAAAGCTTTCTCATATCATTATCTTTTGACAAATGATTTTTTTATTGATGTGTCAGTGTATCATGGTATTTATCCAATATACCTACATTATGCTCTTTTTTATTCTACATAAATTAATAAAGTTATCAATTTTATCCAATCATTTTCAATAACATAATACAAAGTCCTGATGCTAGTTAGGTTCTTGTAAAATAAAACAAAAGATAGGGTCATATTAATTGCTTTGCATATTAAAACTTTAAATTTCAGAAAACTTTGTTGTTCATCCAAATCTGCAAATAGTAAAGTTCCTCAAGTTATAATGAAGTAGGGACCTATTTTAATAATAAACAAGATTTCCGACTCGAAGTGGAAAGTTATATTATTTATCTTTATAATTTAATGTTTCAATTAATTAGCACGCAGATACAGACACGTTTACAAAAATACTTGAAAGCAATCAAAAACAATAATACAACAAACAAAACTTCAAAATCTCACTGAAATATTATATCTGCTTTCAAGACATTTGAATCAAGTACCTAATACTTAGATGCAACACATCATCAACCATCCACTTAACAATTACAAGCAGTGTGCCGCATTAGTAGGTGCCTCGAGAACTCTGTACACAAAATATGAAACTACTAAAATATATTCGTTCAATTTTCTTAGTTAAATGTGTCAAACAATAATTAAAAGTTAATAAGGTGACTAGTTAAGTAGAAAATACATTACATTTGTCATTCAATAGGAATCTTACATACTATGGCCCGCCACGTCGATTATTTACCATGTAAATTACATACAGCAAATTATTGGTTTCCCTTGATTTCGTAGCATAAAGAATTTGTCAAAAATCAATAAGGAAATGAAAAGTTACGTCACATTTGTCAAATAAGAATAAAGACATACATTACCTGATGGCAAGAATTTATTATGGAGAGGAAATATAAAGAAAATAAGAAAAATCAACGAATGAACAAAGACCTTTCAGAGAGACCCTTTGAAAAATTTCATTCCATTTATCATTGATTCGTATTTACACGTTATGTTTCCGGTGAACCCTTTACTGATTACAGGATAATTTCAGGAAATAGTGTGAGGGGCAGCTCTTCCACCTGCTTTCATAAGAGGGAGATGATAATGCAAACCCTGCGCCTGGGGGGAAATGATAAAAACCAATAAAGTATATATGCCCAGCCCATTGCCCATAGTACTACGTATATACTAGTTATAATTTACTAAGACATCTATGGTCGATATCCTGACTATTCAAACCTAGACCTACTATTTTTTCAAAGGAATCTGAATTATTGTCCATGTATACCCAACTCCAAAATATTGTCCTGTGGAGTAGAGAACACATCGTCAACGCTGGGATGGAAACCCGCTTGGGAGACCTTCACTCCAACCAACTTCACTAACCGTGTCATCATCGTATTATAAGCTATTTAGACCGGTGTTTTAACGTTAAAAAAGGCGCTATAGCGTAGATAATTGTCGGAAAGCTGGAAACTGTTTTAATCTCTTCATTAACAAGCAAAGAAGGTTTCCTGAAGTTTGCACCAATTTTACACTTGTGCTAAGTACAGGGTGTCCCAAAAACAAAAAAAAAGTTGAACTTTTTTCAGTTTTTCATTAATAACTCCTAAAGGAAGCATTCTAGACAAATTGTGTTCTCCTATGAATTAAAGTAAATGAAATTATTCGTCTACTGAGCATAAATACTACTCTCTACTTTGAAAAATAACTGAGAAACAGCGATTTAAAATTGTAATGTTTTTCTCAACATATGACAATTTTCTTATTTTTCTTGAATCGTTGTTGAATATCTTCTAATCCAAGCTACTTACGGCAAATTTTAGTACATATGATTCAATGGCCGGTTGATTTTCTATAAACTGGAATTAAAATTTTACCTCTATATTAATTTGTTTAGGATGTAGAGGCATTTACAGAGAGACGAGTGAAATAGAGAAATTTATTAAATGATAGATTACAATATGTGAAAGGTAAGGAAGACTTAATTTTGCGGCTCTCTCTTATTAACGTACATTTTTTTTTAGTTAAAAACCCAAATTTCGCTATTGATACGCCACTGTGTAACAACTTATATCGAAAAGACTATATTTTTTACCTTCATCAGTTTTACTAATATAACTCCTGAACGGTTGATGTTAGGGAAAAGATATTTTACTCAAAATATAACTAAAATTAATTTACTATAACTTGATTTCAAAATTAACCCTGTAACTTAAATAATAACTGAGTTACAGTGTTTGAAAAAAAGCATTACTAAAAAAATTAAATTGCCTCGGCTATTTTTGTTGAATAACTCCTGAACCGTGATATAGAAAAAAAGTTCAAGAGATTTAAATATAAGGTAAATAAATTTTCTATAACACAAGCGTAATAAAATAACTTTAAAAGTTATAGTAAGAAAGTTATGGATGATCAAAGTCAATATTTTGTGTAGCCATTCGACGCTTGTTTAGATATATTTCATACTATGTGGCAAGCAGGTACTTTATTAGGCAGACATATTTCATACTACACCGGCTCGGAGGTACTTACTAGGCAAATATAATTCATAAGCAAACGTTGAATGGTTACACAAAATATTGACTTTGATCATCCATAACTTTCTTACTATAACTTTTAAAGTTATTTTATTACGCTTGTGTTATAGAAAATTTATTGACCTTATATTTCAATCTCTTGAACTTTTTCTCTATATCACGGTTCAGGAGTTATTCAACAAAAATAGCCGAGGCAATTTAATTTTTTTAGTGATGCTTTTTTTCAAACACTGTAACTCAGTTATTATTTAAGTTACAGAGTTAATTTTGAAATCAAGTTATAGTAAATAAGTTTTAGTTAAATTTTTAGTAAATTATCTTTTCCCTAACATCAACCGTTCAGGAGTTATATTAGTAAAACTGATGAAGGTAAAAAATATAGTCTTTTCGATATAAGTTGTTACACAGTGGCGTATCAATAGCGAAATTTGGGTTTTTAACTAAAAAAAAATGTACGTTAATAAGAGAGAGCCGCAAAATTAAGTCTTCCTTACCTTTCACATATTGTAATCTATCATTTAATAAATTTCTCTATTTCACTCGTCTCTCTGTAAATGCCTCTACATCCTAAACAAATTAATATAGAGGTAAAATTTTAATTCCAGTTTATAGAGAATTAACCGGCCATTGAATCATATGTACTAAAATATGCTGTAAGTAGCTTGGATTAGAAGATATTCAACAACGATTCAAGAAAAATAAGAAAATTGTCATATGTTGAGAAAAACATTACAATTTTAAATCGCTGTTTCTCAGTTATTTTTCAAAGTAGAGAGTAGTATTTATGCTCAGTAGACGAAGAATTTCATTTACTTTAATTCACAGGAGAACACAATTTGTCTAGAATGCTTCCTTTAGGAGTTATTAATGAAAAACTGAAAAAAGTTCAAATTTTTTTTTGTTTTTGGGACACCCTGTACTTAGCACAAGCGTAAAATTGGTGCAAACTTCAGGAAACCTTCTTTGCTTGTTAATGAAGAGATTAAAACAGTTTCCAGCTTTCCGACAATTATCTACGCTACAAAGCTAAATTTCCTGGGCTAATTATCGTTTATTGTGAAATGTAAGTACAAAATTATATGTTTAGGAAGTAACCAGAGTTATAAATCTTTTGACAGTAATTCACACACACACACACAAACCTTTTGCTGGTTACACTAAATAAAGCTAGGAAAGCTAGTAGGTATAGGTAGATTCAAAAAGTCCATGCCGTTTCATTTTTTCAGTCAGCTATTCTATTATTTTTACCAGGGGGCTTACGGGCGTGATAGAACGAAGTAAGCAATGGAAAGATATTACAATTTGAATACAGAAATAAAAAACCAAAAACAAACACTGAGGGCGGTTTTATTAGAAAACTAATCTCTTGATCCTCGCACAAAAACATTGTCTTCATGCTTAATTGTTATTAGTGTTTCAATTTTCGAGCTGTCTGAATAAAATCCAAGAATTTAACGATTTAAAATTTCAGGGGTTAGGTGATATTAATGTTCGATAGGTATACACTACACGGTATTATTCAGAAAATAAAAGCCAATAAGTCAGTCAGCCCACGTGATACATAGATACTGTTAGTATATATAACAACTTGTGTTAGTTTGGAATACATATTTTTTAGATATAATTAAATTCTAGGAAATAAATAAACTAAGATGAATCGAAAGGAAAATCAGCAATACCAATTATCTCTATTGATTTTTCTCTTGCCTATTTAGATTTTACTCCCTTAGGCTCAATATTCTGGTGTATAGGGAGAAAACATAAAATTGCAAAGTCTCATCTTAACTAAATTCCACACATGATTTTTAAGCGCCCTGTAGGTGCTAACTCGGCACATACCAGATACGGTTGTAAGTATACTGGTGAAGTTGCAGTAAATCAAGAGATTTTTAATAAAGGAGACACCCTCCGTATTAGGTGACCCATTTATTGTAAATTATTGTCCATGTAAAAGGGGTTAGTTCAGTGTATAAATTTAGAAACACATCCACCTACGAATAATGTTCATTATGAGATTCAGAGAAACCAACATTACTCATGAACACAGATCTATGATTGTAAACATGTATAAAGTTGGCTGGATGAATATGAATTTATACAGAAATGTTCGAATTTGTTTGAATTTGTCGTGAAATCTCGTGGGTTGATGTAGGTAATTACTTTCTCCAAGTGTAGGTACATTGTTCACTTCAGGAATGAACTAACTATCCAGAATTATGCTGTCCCACCTTTGACGTTACTTAATTACCACAACGAGGTCACAAAGTTTTCCTAGCCAAAGGGACTTTGTGTGGGGCGTATGAAGTATTTTTTTTTACGTTTTACCTAAACAGAACATTATACATATAAATAGGTACCTCCACCTTTCACTGTATATTTGGCCATCTCTAACCTCAGTGTCGTCAAAATTATCAAACACGATATGAAATTTTCGTAATTCATACATTCGAGTGCGCCAAAATTCGAATTGTCATTTTTGCAATAGAATGCGTTGCTGACCGTTTTATTATTATTATCTCGCTTAACGTGCTTACGCAAATGGAAACAAAAACTAAACGTTAAAAGGAAATGTATTGTACAAATATTACTACTTGGAGACCATGTAATAGTGGGGTATGTTATTATATTATTATAAGGTATGTATGTATATTTGAAAACTAATAAGACAGAGGCTGGCCACAAACGTCCCGAAGTTCAGTTCCGGAATCGACCGTTTTGCAAAAAGGTTCCGACCAAAACCTCTTTCTGAATTTAAAATCGGGGTGACGCTGAATTCAGAGAGAGGTTTTGATCGGAACTTTTTTGCAAAACGGTCGATTCCGGAACTGAACTTCGGGACGTGTGTGGCCAGCCTAAAAAGGAAATGAAACAGTAGACACAACAAAATAATACAAACTGAGTTTGTTTATGTTACTTGGTTCGTGTTTCTCATCTCATCCATTGCATACTCAGTAAATAATACATCAACATGCATTGCCTAGAAACATATTTGTTCAGTTACGTGAATATGGAAGGAAATAAAACAATATTTTACCTGTGTTAATTTCATCTAATGGATATCATTTTTTCACGAATTTAATAACTGGAACATTTTCGCTGTATAATAAAATAATTCGTACATCATTGCAAAATAAAATTCGGTTAAAATATTTTAACAACACCAATTATTATATTCGTTAACAATTTAACATGATAATAACAGAAACAACGATAAATGCTGAAAATAATAATAAACAACAAAAGCGTTATGATTCCTGTATCAAAAGTATTGTATTGTGAACTTTATTTTATATTAGAGTGAGAATTCTTAATAAATTAAGTAATTATTATAATTTTGAATACAAAGCGAAGTGAAATAAATGGGTTAACACTAACATTTGTACAGCAATTTAACACCCATTACGCATTCTGGTGCAATGTATGTGCATTTAAATGTATGCATCATGTGCATTACCTAACGTATCTACTTGTACACTGGTAATATAATATGATATGCATTATGTACCATACTACCTACTAATTGTTTGTACACAAATACAACGCTAATACCTACATGAAACCCAGTGTACAATGCATGTACATTGTACATATCTGATGGAGGAATATGGTAGAAATGCGAAATGTATAAATGTACTCGTAACTGTATAAGGAGTTGCAATTTTAAAATATTGCATTTGCATCAAACTTTCATTTAGAAAAAATAACACTCAGAATTGTTTGGTGATATACAATACAGGTACATACAGAAATAACGGTTCTCGACAGCTTTTTTATTTTTAAATGTAAGGGGAATCATCGAAATGCGAATTGTGTGGTTCATCGCTTGATAATCAGACGTGTTCCGAACTCAATCAGGCTACCAAACACCTCTACCAATTTAAAAAGTATCTACCTTATTCCTCTCCCATATTGAGGTCTTAAAAATCACAGCGAATGTGACTTTCTACCATTGCTAAAAACGTACGGGTATCTACATATGATATAGAGTAAACGCGTGTAGGTACATAGTCCTACCATCATCACGGTACACATTTTACTTACCGATTTAAAAGTAAGTTTAGTTTATCGAGAATTGTGTTGTTTTGATAGTCTACCCTCAATCTCGTATATTATATACTCGTATCATCGATTTGCCTGTAGTCTTAACCGATATTGGGATCCGGACAAACGGCCGACACGACCAATGGCCGACTGGTACAAATGGCCGAAAGACGAAAGGCCGAAATCCAAATGGCCGACATGGACATATGGCCGATAATTACAATAGGTCTAAATCCAATAGGCCGACACGGACAACTGGCCGTCAAGGACGAATGGCCGACAGGACAAATCGCCGAAAAGTCATATGGCCGACAGGACAAATGGCCGACACAAAAAAAGACTGAAATAATGATCTTATCACAAGTTTAAAAAAAAAAGTAGTCAGTTTATTCTAACAATAAAAAATTTGGCTAGTTTTTTAAACAACAGTTCTGAATTATAATTTGAATGTAGCGAAAAAATGTAACCATATCTTATTATCACATCAAACAACACTAAACCAAGTTTGCTCTGTGAGACTTCTGAGAAAAAAGACTGTAACAATGGTAACACTGTTTTTACCATAGATTAGCCGCTACCACGAATTAGATCACCACCACCAAGCAGACATGGGACATTACTTTTTGAACTTTCCAACATACATGCAGGTTCGCAATTTAAAGCGCTAAAAATGGTTTTTATTTGTTTTGGATGCAGGCGCCTTTTAGCGCTCAATTTAGTAATAAAACAACCTTATCGTCAACATTATTTTTTTCGGTGTTTATTAATGCTCTATGTCTGGTGGGCGATGCTTGTTAACTATTATCTTAAAAACGTCATTGTCGGCCATTCGTCCTTGTCGGCCAGTTGTCTGTGTCAGCCAGTTGTCCTTGTCAGCCATTCGTCCTTGTCGGCCAGTTGTCCGTGTCGGTCATTTGGATTTCGGCCTATTGTAGTTGTCGGCCATATGTCCATGTCGGCCATTTGGATTTCGGCCTTTCGTCTTTCGGCCAGTTGGTCATGTCGGTCATTTGTCTCTGTCGGCCCTTTGTCCAGGTCGGCCATTTGGCATTCGGCCATTTGTAGTAGACTCACCGATATTATCTCCTAAGTCCTGATCATCTAATGAAATAATTTTTAACTCTTCTTTCTTTGCTTCCTTCATTTATATATATTCCCTTTCTGTATCTATCACTATTATTATTTGTTTTATTCTTATTGTTTCTGTAACTGTTGGTTTCATTTTCTCTTTTTTTTTGGTTTTCAATACTTTCCTAAGTATGTGTACAAATTTTCCCATTACTATGTTAAAAGTGGTTGGCTGGCAGACATTGCTTACGGCAATAAACCCGCCATTTGGAATAATGTCTATTTATATCCAATAAAGGTTTTATTTATTTATTTATTCGTTTTCCCTTCCATTATTGCTCTTCGTTTTCATATTCCCATGCTTCCTCCTTCGCTACAGTAAATACTGTATAATTCGAGTTTGCCGTCTAGAGACATAATTTAATAAAAACGGTGCACGATTATGCACTTCGTAAATTATTTTTTTTGTAGCAATAGACATGTCAAAAATTTATCCTCATGCAGATAAAACATGTTGATTTAATTTCATGGAAAAAACACTTATGATGATGAAAAATGAATTAAAGCAATTATCATAATAGCAGTAATTTGTGGCCTACTAATGGGAGTGAGAGAGTACCAGCCTAAAAAAAATAGTTTACTATGAGATACGAACAGAAGATAAAATAGACCATATTATATGCAGGTACGTACACTCCTCAAGTGAATTACAATTATGTCTACATAATTCAGTTAAGAATAGGCATATTGACATTTCAACAATGTCGAAAAACGGGAGACCTTAATTAGATCTCGACAACCTTACTAAATATGCTTTGGAAAAAAATAAGTAGATACACTGAACCTCTATCTAGGGAATGACTAAAATGACTAGCGCGGCTGCTCTGTGATATTTTCGGCATCGTAGGTTACTTGTAAAATTCAAATTCCAATAAATTTATTTATAACTAATATCTTACATTTCTAGTAAGTACATACGTATAAAACTTATTACAATACTAGCTGAGTAACCCGTGCTTCGCAACGGCAAATTTGAAGTAAATCGACAGTACGACCCGAGACGCGTTCTGTTAGCCAAAATAGTGAGTTTTAATGGCTCTATAAAGTATAACCATCACCCCGAATTTTTCAGTGTTTAGATTTCAGATTTGTTACTTTTTATAACGTTGCTATATAATCTAAACACTTGGATTCCCCCGTTCCGATGGTGTCTCCCACCTTGACATGACGTATTCAAATTATGAAAAAAGACCTATGATCTACTCATGAAGCTCTTTAATGAGACGCCAAACACGGTGGTATGCAGTGACTGGATCCTCTCGATCACATGACGTCTCCCGATGGCTGGAGCTGGACAAAATATGACCTAAGATCTGGATTTCTTTTCCAATGCCCTTTCATTCGACACCAAGCACGGCGGTGTGCAGTGACCGGATCCTCCTCGATCACTTGACGTCTCCCGATGGCTGGAGCTGGACAAAATATGACCTAGGATCTGGATTTTTATTTCAATGTCCTTTCATTCGATACTAAACACGGCGGTGTGCAGTGACTGGATCCTCTCGATCACTTGACGTCTTCCGATGGCTGGAGCTGGACAAAATATGACCAAAGATCTGGATTTCTATTTTAAAGCCCTTTCTTTCGATACCAAACACGGCGGTGTGCAGTGAATGGATCCCCTCTCGATCACTTGACGTCTCCCGATAGTTGGAGCCGAACAAAATATGACATAAGATCTGAATTTATTTTCCAACGTCCTTTCATACAATAGCACACGTGACGCCACACAACCCTTGGATCCTATTAAAGAACCTATGAACCTGATCCTATCATCAATATTGTATCTCTTAAAAAACCTTTTTCTCCAAAAAATGGCGACGTTTAGAAACAACTTATTGGCATTGTTATGAATATTCACGCAATCCTATATTATAATTTATAAAATAATAGAAGTTACTACTAACTCCAGCGGCTGATTTCGGAACTAAAATTAGCATTTCAAAGATTTTGTGTTTTAAAATTCGGAATAGGAACTTCATTTATTTATGGGTCTATGGTTACCGCCTCAGACAAAGTTCGATGTGCTAAAATACTAAGTGTGTAAGTGAGAAATACTAAAAAAATACCAGATTACCTTTCATTGACGGAAAGACGGGGGAGTTAGTCCCTAGATCAAAGTCAAACTGAAGTAGAAATAAATTTGAAGGGGAGGGGCTCTTCTGCGACACATCATATTGCTTCAATATTAAAAAAAAAATTGAACCCGATGACGGTCACATACATTTTTTTTTTACATAATTTCTTGTTTTAAAATATAAAACACACTAAATAATCGTGAAAATACTACAAAGTACGAATTCTTCCGAAAATACTAAAAAAAATACCAAATGCATTCCATCAAGATGAAAAATACTAACTTAGTTCTACAATATACCAAAAACGGTCATCTCTATGAACGCTCAGTGCCCCAACAGGATTGCCATACGTTGAAATCAAAATACCGCTTTCATAGAAAATGGACAAATCGGAATTAATATTATACATTTGCGTTTTATCATCACTGCTATTTATTTATTGTAGTACTAAATTATATTTAATAAGCATATATAAATCTATATTTGAATATAATAAATCACTGGATCTCACATAGGTATAAGTGATTATGGGATATATTGTGTTGTGATATTCTACTTAAGAATTGACCAAAATTATCTCACTGGTAACTATTTCTGGCGCGAAACGTTCTGACACTGACAGTTGAATTGTCAAAGTTTTGAGAGTTGATTGTTGTTGTAAAAGTTTAAAAATATTTGTTAAATGTATTGAAAAATCATCATTTTGGTGATGTTGGAAATTAATACCTTTCACTTTCATTAATTTTTGGCAAAAACCGTGTTACTTGTGAGTTGTGAGGAATGTTTAGTACTTGCCTACCTACTTGTGAAATTTGGTGAGCAGTTCTATTTTTAAAAATATTTATTATATGGCATGTGTATACAGGCTCATGTAGGCAATTAACCTTGATTGACAATACATTAAGTAGGCACCTACTAATGTTTATTGTGATAATGTATTATTGTTTATGAAAGACTTATTCAAAAGTCATAGATTACTTATTAGATTAGAAATGACAAAATGATATGACTTTTTTGAGAACATGAATCAAATTAATGTATTCATTTCTTCACAAACTATTTACCTACTATTATTTATCTGCCTTTGTTCTTGAGATGCATAATAGTGCTCTGATTTAGAAAACTTTTTATGTCACAATTACCATAATTGTTGAATATTATTGAATAGATGTTTTACATTTTGTTCCTTCTTCAGTAGTACACCATATTAGGGCATCTCTATTTATAGCAAAAGCTGACTTCTGTGGATTTGTAGATTTATGAACTATATTAGTCAAGACCTTAATTTCAGATTCTTGCCTAATTAATTTATAAAGAAGGATTAATTTTAATACTGAAACTTAATAATCATTATGTTCTGTAGTTTGACAAAAAAAAAATACAAATAGGAGCAGTAAATACTTTTAAATACATTTTGGTATTATGATTTGACACGATAGCAGCCATTTTTGCCGAGTAAATTAACTTACGATATGTTGTAAAATGAAATGTATTATCGGTGACTATACGTTATGAAATATTTTAAACGTAGGAACGCTCCTGAGTACAGCCTGTAAGACTACTCAGTGTCTAATTAGGTATGTACCTACCAGTGACATAATATATTAAGTTTAATATGTAATCTCTTTGGTACCTACCTACTTTGTTTCATCCAATAGAAATGTTACCATGAATAATATTTTCTGTGGTTTAATATGTCAAGTTGGTATCATCGTTGAATATAGATTGAGTGTTAAATTTATAGATGAGGCATAATTCTTCATAATTAGAGAAAAAAGCTTAAGTCCCTCATTAGAATATGATATCTGTGGTTATACAAAATATTGAATTCTTAAATTACAATGCACATCAATATCATATATTTTACTATTGTCTCACTTTTTAATTCAACGAATGGTTTCGTTTCAATGGCAAAATCTAAATACAAACCTACTTCACGTTTTACAATGAATTTAACCTTACAATTCCTTTCAATAATTTAAAAATAGCTTATAATTTTAAAAACTGAGATCATGTTTGACACGATGGCAGACATTTTAGTCACATTTTAGTCGAGCAAATTAACTTACGATATGTTGGAAATTGAAATATCTTAGCGATGAATATACGTTTTGAATTTTTTTGAATACAAGGACGCTCCAGGGAATAAACTCCAAGTCTACTCAGTTTTTGAATTTTCAACTCTTCCCAGTTACCGAGTCTATAAAGGATATAGTGAAAAATGTTAGAAACATAGGTACGAACTAAAATATTTATGTGGGATTTACAATTTTCCATACTACCCTCCAATGTGAGGAGAGGTCGTGTATTGGAGTGGAGTTCCGGGGTTTTCATCAATTCTAATAGTCCGAGAGCCCGCTGCTTAATTTATGACGTATCTGTTTTTTGATCGAAATGTGGTACAAATGATAGCTTACCAATAGGGTTTTACATCGCACTAGGGTTGCCTATCAAAATCTTGCCGCAACCCCCCCTGCCCCCCCCGAAAAGGTCTCTCTTCGCGGTTTTTCGCATTTTGTAGGAATATGGTAAGAGATATAAGAAAGTAGTCAATGACAAAAATAATCCTTGCTAAATTATCTACAAAAAATGCTAATTAAATTTTTTCATAGGACTAGTAGTTTACCCGTAATGGCCGGTCGAAAAACATGATATTTTTTGAAAAAAAATAATTTTTTTTTGATTTTTTTTCTTTAACTTTCTTCCACCTATTATCACTAACATTTTATGGAAAAAAAATTTTGGCCTGCGGCGCTATATGGCTGCTTATTTTATGAAAAACTAAATTTTAAGAATTTTCGTCACTGAGTTTTATTGCAATAACTCCTAAATTAATTGATGTATGAAAATAAGTTATAACTCGTTTTGTAGCTAATACTATGGTAATTAATTCGTTCTTTGACTATTTTCTTGTAGCTCTTATCAGTTTTCAACCAATTTAGTTTAAATTCATTTTTTTAGTTTTTTAAATGAATTTCGGTTTTGGACCGGCTATTGCGGGTAAACTGCTAGTTCTATGAAAAAATTGACACAACATTTTTTGTAGAGAATTTAGCAAGGATTATTTTTGTCATTGACTACTTTCTCCTATCTCTTACCATATTCCTATAAAATGCGAAAAACCGCGAAGAGGGACCTTTTCGGGGGGGGCAGGGGGGGTTGCGGCAACATTTTGATAGGCAACCCTAGTGCGATGTAATACCCTATTGGTAAGCTATCATTTATACCACATTTCGATCAAAAAACAGATACGTCATAAATTAAGCAGCGGGCTCTTGGACTATAATATACAATATGAGAATATTGCTGACCTTTAACAGCTCTTATGACAACGTTCGACAATCAGGGCTACCAAAAATAGAATCTTTCAACCCTTTAGTGTCCTACGGCGGCCAAGATATAGAAAACGCACTGTGTATCTAATTGCCTATGTGTTGAATATCATTCGTAAACGGGTGGATACCACTCTATAGAGTCTTCAATGACTACGTGAATTATCACAGGTAGGTAAGAAAAAATATTCCAATCCTAACTACCTATCTATCAATTTCAAGGCCTCATCGAAAATACATCTATTAATTTCTAGTACATATAACATAACCAATAACAACCGGGCGATTTGATGAAATAATGACATGGTCGATAGCCAATTTCAGTCCTAACCATAATCGAAATAGCTGCGATTAACTTGTATTATAAAATAAATATTCCATTACATAACACTGGTAGAATCCAAGTTCCGTATGTATGTAACGCTGGCCCTTTGGAAAATTTTGCAAGTTCAATTAATATGTATGTACTAAGTGAAGCAGCGACGCCTTCATGGGTGGCTACAAATTTCCGTCGAAGTCTCACTTTTTGTGTCGCATATTTGCAGAGCTTGGTGAAATAAAATTGGCACGTTGTAAATAATGGAATTAATATCCGTTTTTCGTTTGTTTGAATGTATGGAATTTTTGAATTCACTATACCATCAACGCTTTAAATCGGTCAAAAAATATTGGTTATACGTCTAGACGTAAAGTTTTATGAACAAAATTTTGAAATTTAGAAGTGTTCCTACTAATGAAATTAATGAAAATAATTTTCCGCGCAAAAGTACTACATACATACATACTAGGCTGGTTCGGTCAATGTATGAAAAAAAAAACTTCTTCAAATCGAAATGGGCTAGTGCAGGAAAGATGCTACATCAAATTCGTGTTCTAAATATATAAAAAAATCTAAATAAAAATACTATTCTGAACTGCCCCGAGTCACTTGAAGTTTCACCTAGAACGAAAAAATAGCTATCTACAATTTATTACAATACATATGAAGACATCATAAGATTGTATTCAAAACAAATCAATACTATTATAATATCTAAATTTTGAACGTTTTTTTCAATAAATTTATAATGAACCGCGCTTTTTCGGCGATTTTTTTAGGGCTGGAGAGTAGTGCAGAGTGTGGCGTTCTTAGTTCTTACTCCTTAGTGCCGAGGTAACTCTCGTTGAACATTGCGAAGTTCTTTAATATGCCCTATATTCGGTCACGGACGGGATGTATCACATACCCTTTTACCAACTTACGAGGATGTATTGTTGTGTTATTTGTGGATCAGTCGAAACAAAAAAAAAACAATATCAAAATTTAGTTACAGACACATGTAATGAAGTTGCTACAAAAGTGATTAAACTATGGGAGCTGGCGTCAATACCAACTATAACTCATCGTACCTTGGTAAAAAATCTTAAAGCTTATCATGATAAGTACCAAAACCTATTAAAATCCCACACGACAAGAAAAAATATTGAAACATACAAAAACAGGATTAATTTATTCAAGAAAAAAGCGAAGTCTCTTTTCGACATAGCAGCATGTAAGTGTGCAGATTTAGTTTTTTGTAAGTGTAAAAAAACAGCAAGGGTTCCTAACAGAGGAAGGCAGTTTCTAATTGATCAACGAACTAATAATCCGGTGAAATTAAACACAAAACAGTTCCTCGATGGAAAGTTGTGGGGTAGTCTGTTTTTCTTTCATTCTATACGTATTTTGGGGTGCTGAATCCGAATCCGAGGTTTGCCAACAAAATTTCGTGACGGAACATGGCGAAAAATACAAAAAATGGCGAAAATATTCCTTTTCTGGCGATTTCTTTATAAGAACTCGAAAACTGACAACTTTTGTTAGTTATTTTTCTACGCAAAATTAAAGTACGTAAAATTTACTACAAAATTTCTATATAAAATTTTTCTCTAAAATAAATAGCAACGGAGCTGTCAAGGTCCAAAAAATGGCCAAATTTTCTTATTGTTTTACATAACGAGAATCGAAAATGTATTGAAAAAGTTCATCTTGTTGCCTTGATAAGCAAATTTCAACGATAATTCTTTAAATTCATGAGTCATATTTTACCTCGTTGGAATCAGAAAACAAAAAGGAAACTATTAACGAAATTTTTATTAAAAAACACCGTGAAATATTTGGGCTAAACATGTTTAAATAATTTTATTTTAAAATATAGTAATTTGTTTAGGCTAAAAATGTTTAAACCTTTTTAGCGTAAACATTTCACTATATTTTTAAATAAAATTTGTCCTGAAACCTTTCTCCATGTTTACTGATTCCAACGAGGTAAAATATGTATCATAAATCTGAAGAATAATTGTCAAAATTTGGTGATAATTCTAACAAGGTGACCTATTCTCCATACATTTTCCATTCTCACAATTTAAAATAACGAGAAAATTTGGCCAATTTTTGGAGCTTGACAGCTCCGCTGCTAGTTATTTGAGAGAAAAATTTTATATTGAAATTTTGTAGTAAATATTACGTACTTTAATTTTGCGTAGAAAAATAACTTACGAAAGTTGTCAGTTTTCGAGTTCTTATAAAGAAATCGCCAGAAAAGGAATATATTCGCCATTTTACCAATTTTTAGCCATGTTCCGTCACGCAATTTTGTTGGCAAACCTTGGATTTGGATTCAGCACCCCAAAATACGTATAGAATGAAAGAAAAACAGACAACGCCACAACTTTCCATCGAGAAATCTAAAAGCACAGTATTATAAACGAAATATGGCAATTGATAATGTTGACTTGAATGTAACTAAGAAACTCAATTATAGCATATACTCAAATAATTCAAATCGGAGGTACGGAATGCATTACAAGAAAAACATAATATTAAATTTCTTGTGACAAAAAGTTCGAAAACTCAGGATATTCCTTCTAAATGTAATTCATCAATGATTTCTGATGTCACTCGAGAGGCGAATGTGACAATAAATAACAAAGTTACCCATTTAAGTGCCGTTGCCAAAACTTTGGACAGATTTTGTGTGTCTGACAGAGCTGGGGCAACGATTGTGCGAATTCTCAGATTATACATACGTTTCATCTTGTGAGCCGCCTGAAAAATTATTAATATTAGTCAACTTCATAATTAAAGTGTATGCTCCTATGTGGTTTGCGATAAAAACCAAACCATCATGCATTTACGGTGCGAAGCACTTACATAAAATCATGAGCTATATGCCAGATAACAAAAAATAAATATTGATCCCATAATTCAAAGAAATGGGTTCTTCGGACATCCAGAAAATATTTTGATAACCATGTTAACCAATGAAAGAGAGGAAGTAAGAGTATTGCCTCTGCAAAGAATATTGAAAGCACGGCAGACCAATACTTCTTGCCGTATACGAAATCATGTGCTTCCAAAATATAATTTTGATGCAGTTGGCTATTTAGATATTATAACCTGGAGTGAGGTGACATTGTCCGAGCCACCATCAACATAATACTTGAGCGAAGATGTAATTTTAGATTGAATCGAAAATCCGAAGATGCTAGACGATCTAATTTTATCAAAAATTAAAAGTTTTCCGTGTCATACGCAAGCAACAGAATGGTGTGTAAAAATGGTCACAGAGGCTTCGGTTGCTGTGTGTGGTCCTACAAGACGAGATGGATTTATAAAAACAAGGATAGAGTCCCGGAAATGCATGCCAACTTTCAACAGCAAAAAAAAAATCGCCTCATGTAATCTGCATTTTCTATAATTTTACTATACTTTTATATTATTTTTACAGTTTGTGTGTTATATTTTTTTGTCATATTCAATACTTTCAGTACTTATAAACAATAATAAAATTATATACTTAAAACAATTTCATTGTTTTTTTATCATACGAGTACTTAAGCCCCCTACAAAAGAAGCCAATAATTGACATTATCAAAAATTTCAAGGCCGTCGGGGCAGTACAAAAATTATTTTTTTTGATAAATTAAAAATACTTTTTTCTTTCCGTTCCTCAGAAGCATCTTTTCCGCACTAGCCCGAAATGAATATCCCCAAAAATGGAAAACGAACCACCCTAATACATACCTACCTATTATATTGCGAACGCAATTCGAATTCTTTTAGTAATCATACTTACTGTAGGTACCTATAGTAGGTACGTATGTAGAATTAGTATGGAAAGTATGTAAGACCATGACCCTCTCTATATGTTCCTTCGAAGAACTTTGGAAGGGCATGGCAGAGTGGCAGTATGAGTAGTTAGTTAATTAAAAATGCCAAATTTCGTGAATATAGTTTTCACGGGACCCGATACTACACTAGTACGATAATAATTACAGTCTATTACTCTACGTTAACATAATATTGTAGGTTTTTATAATAATCGATACCCAGTTAATATTTAGAACATAATAGGTCAATCAAGACTTTGTTCAATATGAGTTACATTCATAACTACACTACATACTACATTTTCAATTCTTACATATGTACATATTAGTTTAAGTTGATGTTTGTTGTATTCTTTGTACTGTCATTGTTGTTGTTTGTGTACAGATTTAATTGGTCTGCTTCGATATTAATTTTACTTTATCTTTATATTGTTGTGTATGACTGTACGAGTATCTGTACCTTAAGATAAATAAATAACAGTAGTCTTATGCTGGATTTCTCCAACTTTTTAGGCGAGGAATAGCGGAAATAGGAGCCACCTAGCACAAATTTTGCATGAAAAATAATGACAAGTGGCTCCTACTTCCGCTATTCCTCACTTCTTAAGAAGTTGCATAAAACTTGTATTCAATCGCTAAAAGAACGATACAATTTTTTCCTTCCTTATAGTAAGAATGTAATTAATGTAAGGATTTTTCTTCACGCAGTCCACTACCACATCTCGAAAGAATTATCATTCACTATTATCGGCTCCAGACTGCAGAACGAACTTCCCTCTGATATTCATACGTGTAGTAGCTTATTCTTATTTAAAAGGAGGATCTTACAACTGTAGCTTACTTCCTTGTATGTAAGTGGATTTCATGAGTATTCTCCTATCTTCCCTATTCCTTCTAATTTCCTTTCCGATCCATAATTTATTTATTTAAGTATTGCTTAAATATATACCAATGCCAATTACAATTTTATTTTTTATGAGAACAAGTATACAGCTAATGATGAACTTTCTATCAAGCGTATAAGTTATCTTATTTTTTTTTACCATAATTAGCTGATGGAAAGATGATTAATGATGGAAGGTCAATCCTTTGCTGCATATCTGTTGAGATGACTATACTTTAAACATTAATACTACTTATATTATTATTAATGTTTATACATACATACATCTAGGTTTCTTTATGTATTATTTTGTTTGCATTGAATCACTAATTTATAATATTTGTATTACGTTTTATCTATAGTTAAGCATGAATCGCTTAAAAAAATTCTACTGTTAAATTTGTGTATTTTTTTTCGTTTTGTAAATTGCATAAGTAAATGGTTTTATTTTTCATCTATTTATCCACGTTTAGTAATAAGTCTGCCAGGAATTCCTGAAGGACATCAGCGGGGTGTGCAAGACCTTGCCTATTAACATTCAATCGCTGTTAGCTCTGAATTCTCCGAAAGTGAATAACTTCATTGTAAAACACTTGAAGAAATATGATAAAAAGGTGTAACCGAGTTTTGGAATCATAAGTGTAATTTGTATTAAAGTCTCCCAAACGTGCTTTAAAAACGGGTTACTTGAAATCGGGAAATAAAAAATCCTTTTCATAACATTGATTAAAAAAAAAAAAAATAAAAAAAAAATAAAACATTTTGCCCGACTCTATGTTCCATTTAGTTTAATTTTGCCTGTAGTTCCTGGAATTGAATTGTATTTTTGAGTGTACCTACGGCCTGTATATAACTGTGCTGTGCGGTCAGAGAGATATTGTTGTATATATTCTGTGTTTGTCATGAATTGTTTTTTCATTGATGTTATATAAATAATATGTTTGTCGTACATGTTGAAGACATTGAAACATTTTATAACACTGCATTTAGTATTTGTTACCTAAATATAAAATACTATGTTTCGTCACTCTCAGTGCAGAGAAATAAGTAAATAACCAAAATACTTGACAATGGCAAAATCACCCGCAGACGGGTGCGTGCCATATTTAAATAAGAAGAAGAATAAGTCTGCCGTTCTGCCGAACGCTGCTGAAACACTGCCGTGTGTGGTGTTAAGTCTTATTTTATCTAATATTTTTATTCTGTGCTAATAAATATTGAATCCATAATATGTCATTTAATTAAAAAGGATAATTATCATTATAATATGATAAATACGTATCTATCAATTTATCTCATGGTACATGTCGATTGGTCTGGACCACTCGTCAATATATCTACTACTTTTCAGTGATTTTCGATAGAAAATTGTCGTGTGCGATGTTCAAAAATACACTACTCGTAGAATGTGACGTAATATATCGAATACAACGCGTCTCTAGGTGACTGCATCAACTGTCAAAATTGACATACTATGGATCAGAATAATTTTTAATTAGGCGTTTTTATGAGTTTGAGGAGACAATAGGAGGAATAAATGTGTATACTGTATATCGTACTTTACAAAACGTCTAAGTTGTTAATAATGAAATTTATTTGGGAAATGACATCTAGAAATATAGATATACCATTGTTTTAAACTTTTATCACAATGAAAACGGTAACATGATAAAATCACATAGGAAAAAATGTCACGGGAAAAAACCCACGTATATAATCTCACACATCATCATATCATCAGAAGAAATAACACGTATTTTATTGATATACCAAATTTATTATACAAATTGGTTTTCATAATAATATTTACAAAATTTATAATTCTTCTAACGGTATATTAGATAGATCATTAAATTTAAGTATAAAATCGTTTATAAATTTTGAGTAAAAGTGTGTTATTTCTTCTTGTAATATATTAGCATGTGCGATTTATTCCATGTAATATTTTTTGATGTGATATTTCTTTCATGTGTGATTTTTTCCGTAAGTTTTTTCCCATGAGATTTTTTCCTATGTGATTATTTTCTGAGTAGTTGATAAGAATATTGCTTAGTTACACTTGGTTATTGGTTACACTTTGTTGATTCACCTATAATTTCCCAATATTCTACCAAGTTTTGTGATGGTTAAGTTGGCCATATGCCTTTGATATTATCGCATGGAATCTACGTAGACGCATCGTGAACTAGTAGATAATTTAGTAGTAGAGAAATATCGTATGCGACAATTCTCTACTGATTCAAAAATAGGGCCCCATGACCCTCTCTATATGTTCCTTCGAAGAACTTTGGAAGGGCATGGCAGAGTGGCAGTATGAGTAGTTAGTTAATAAAAAATGCCAAATTTCGTGAATATAGTTTTCACGGGACCCGATACTACACTAGTACGATAATAATTACAGTCTATTACTCTACGTTAACATAATATTGTAGGTTTTTATAATAATCGATACCCAGTTAATATTTAGAACATAATAGGTCAATCAAGACTTTGTTCAATATGAGTTACATTCATAACTACACTACATACTACATTTTCAATTCTTACATATGTACATATTAGTTTAAGTTGATGTTTGTTGTATTCTTTGTACTGTCATTGTTGTTGTTTGTGTACAGATTTAATTGGTCTGCTTCGATATTAATTTTACTTTATCTTTATATTGTTGTGTATGACTGTACGAGTATCTGTACCTTAAGATAAATAAATAACAGTAGTCTTATGCTGGATTTCTCCAACTTTTTAGGCGAGGAATAGCGGAAATAGGAGCCACCTAGCACAAATTTTGCATGAAAAATAATGACAAGTGGCTCCTACTTCCGCTATTCCTCACTTCTTAAGAAGTTGCATAAAACTTGTATTCAATCGCTAAAAGAACGATACAATTTTTTCCTTCCTTATAGTAAGAATGTAATATCGATTTTTTTAATGTCTGCGAACATTAGGTACCTTATAGGTATCAGTGACAAAGGGTATGGATTTCTGCAGAAGGAAAGCCTGGGCTAACATTTCTTATTAGGTTACGTCAGATTAGACAATACTATAAGTACCTAAAGATAATTCGATGGAATTCGTGTTCTTAGGTAGCTTCGCGCCTGATAGGTTTACATATAATGATGTGCCCCCATCCAACTGTGAAATTAATCTAATGCGATTACTGAATAATGTTTCCCAAAGTGCATTGTGATTTAAGCTTTAAATCATCCATGCTTTTTGTTTACAGCGTACTTAGCAATACATTAGTAGTAATACAGGGTCATCGAAAATGAATGCCCTTATTTTAAAATAAAATCACTTTAGAACCACTTACGATAAATGAGTGATTCTTTCATTGTATGATAATTAATGAATGTAAATTTTGTTTGATGTATGATACAATCCGTAAGCGCATGCACAGAATGGCTGCGCAGTCGACAAAGTCAACTGACGCGTTTATCTACCGGCGCCTTCTAATGTAATGGTGATCGTGAACAGTAATGCCCTCATTTGTAATCATTTATGTTAAATGAGTAATTCTTTCACTATGTGGTAACTGATGAATGTAAATTTTTGTTTGATGCCCGATACAGTGGTTAGGGCATGCGCAGAATAGCTGCTTAGCGTAGAAAGCCAACCCGAATTTACTATCTACGTTGTCTAATATTCCAAATTGATCGTGCAAATAGAGTGAAACATTATTATATTTTTTAAAAGAACACTAAATAGAGCATAAAGTTATGGAAAATCTATAGTATTAACCACGAAAGTTACATACGTTTTATTATCCTTGCCCTTATTTTAGCAAAAGTACAAACGATATCCTTTGAATCAATTATTTCAGCTATTTGTTGTTCTATTGATAAGGTTGCCAACCCCATAAGTCTTTCTGGCATCATTGTAGAGCTCAGGTATGTTTTAATTCGTTTTAATTTAGAAAGGACAGGAGTTTTTTCGGTTTAAGAATGTTCAGCCTTAGTTCCCCCCCCCCCTCCCCCAAAGCCAAGTACTAGACCCCCCTCGAAATGAAAGCCTGTATACGCCACTATTTTATGGCCATCCACTCGTCTGCGATAAATCAGATGCAGAATATATCGTCATGAGTGAGATTCAAACTCAACATTTTCCGCATGAGTTCACGATCCGCTTTTAAACTGACAAAATAGTGAAGCTAAATTTTGAATCATACAATTGAATAGAAATAATGATATCTGCGGTAATCAAAACATAAGTAATGCACCTTTAATGACTGACCGTATAACCCGGACAATTTCTCTCTTATGATTGATGCTGCCGTGAAAGTCTTGCCATTAAATACACCATATATTTTACGTCTATTTAAAATCTAGTAATCGCAAAATGCTACTGCTCTTAAAACTCACCGCTCATTGAGAGTATACATATTGACATTTGAAAGATTTCTAAAAACGGGAGACCTTAGATCTCGACAACCGTTACTAAATATGCTTTGAAAAAAATAGAGTAGATACATTGAACCTTTATTCAGGGAACAACCATAAAACATTTTTTATATCTTCTATAGATTTCTCAAGAAAAAAAATGTAAATAAACACCTCTGATCTTTTTTCCGAAACACATGAAACTCGTTTCCCGAAAGTCGCGGAGAAAAAAATATTTTTTTATTTTATGGCAATATACATTAAAATCTAGGGAATAACCGTAAAAAAAAATGATTGAAGCGAAATTAATTCCAAAAAAATGAAAGAAAAAACTATTTTTACCATTTTATCATGCGATTGTTCAATTGTTCGTGCGATTTGGAACCTTTTAATGCCGTGGGAAATTACAGTGACGTTATAGTTGGGTCGGCAGCCTTAATAGTGGATGTGTCATTGTTGCAATGTAATTCAGATTAGTTATTCTAATATTCTCATTGTCACTAACGTAATACATGCATTGAAATTATTAGGTACCTACATAATAATGTTATCTATCCTAGACAGCAATATACGGGCGTTATGCCATCCACCATAATATGTTACCTACTTAATCATATGACAATACGTCATACTACATCTGACACAATACTACCAAATCCTTAAATACAATAACATTGCGTGGATATTACTAACAATAATATTACGCGATTAATATGAAAATAATTAATTTTCATTAAAACATTCGATGCAAAAGATATGGTAGCTGCCTATATTCTATTATTAGGGAAAAGCAGACCGCATCAGATACCACCTTCACCCCTAGCTAGTTATGAGGTAATTTTCTATCGGTGATTTATCAGAACAGCAGTACGCCTAGCAGACATAAGTCGATAATGCTTTTAGTTTAGATTCAGACTGTTTCAGCTTAACACCTACTTTTTCTATGTACTTAAGCAAAATTAAAAGTATGGGTAATATTATTAGTTACTAAAAGAAATACAGCTCCATCGTATAATGTGTTTCCTTGTGTGATCCCTTTAAAATACTTTAAATGCTAGTTAAAAAAATTCTATTAACCTTTTTATATATATTTAGGACAAATGGCCGGTCACAATATCGATGAAATCAAACAATAAGGAATTCTTGACGACGCGACGCCACCTTTAGGTGGCTGATACCAAACGATGATTAAAATAAGTATGTACAAAATTCATGAAAGCCAAACGAAATTTTACCCACTACTGAAATTGTTAATTAAAAGCATGGCACCAAGAATGACGTCACAGTCTTTTCCCACGGAATTAAGGTTCAAAATCGCGTGACAATCGCATGATAAAATGGTAACAATAGCGTTTTTTTCCATTTTTTGGGGTAAATTTTGCGCCTATCAAAAAACTTTTACGGTTATTCCCTAGATTTTTATGCATATTATCAGTACAAAAAAATTTACTCCGCGACTTTCAGGAAACGAGTTTCCGTCTTTCGGAAAAAAGATCAGAGGTGTTTTTTAATTATTTTTATTATCTATGTAAGTATAAATGTTCATTGCATCTACCCTATTTTGTTCCAAAGCATATTTAGTAACGGTTGTCGAGATATAAGGTCTCCCGTTTTTAGAAATTTTTTAAATGTCGTTATGCATACTCTTAATATAGAATTTTATAGGAAAATTGCGACAATTGTTACATTAAAATTGAAATACGAGTACCTAGTGTGTTATCGCAGAAAGGTTCGGTGCGTCAAAGGCAAATAATAATTATTCAGTACACTCAATAAAGGTAATTAAAATTTACATGCAGAGCTACTGAAAACATCACCAACACTAAAAAATTCCTATCTCCATCGTCATACCATTCTGATAAGAAATTCACAATGAGAACAAAGGCATTGTTTAATCATTAAGAATAAAATAAACAGTTTTATCGCGCCAATGCAAGATTATCTATATCAAATTAATATTTATATAATCCCACATATATATTTTAGTTCGTACCTATCTAACATTTTCACCTTGTCCATTATAGACTAGTAAACCGTTCATCCGATTGAGATGAAACTTCGGAAAATGGTTGTGCTTGCCCCAGGGATGTTTCTTAGGGGGGAGGGGCACGAAGGGGGGAGGGAGCATGAAAAAAAACGATAATTTGTCGGATCCATATAGCTTTTCGCGTCAAAAATTGATAAGTAACCCTACCGACATCCGCAAGAATAAAAGGGGGGGGGAGTCGGAATGAAAAAAGTGATATTAGTGTCGAATCCATAGTGAATACTTTTGGCATTCTCTAAAGCTTAGAAAATTTAAGTCTAAACGTTGTTTGTCCTGATCTTCGTCTCATTCCGTATAAGTCCAATAGACTGATGGCTTTAAAAAATAATTGAAATCTCTGGAAAAACAAATACCTACAAAAATTTATATAAGAACGATTACAAAATGTGATGTTTCACAGTATGTAGGTAACAGGCGCGAAGTTACCTAAGAACACGATTCCCACCGAGTTATCTTTTGGATAAAATTAAAGATATAATAGTGTCTAATCTGATGTAATCCAACGCGAAATGTTAGCTCCGGCTTTTCTTTCTGCAGAAATTCACTCTTCGACACTGGTAGGTAGCAGGTATAGGTACCTATCTAGATTTTCAGATACCCAAGTTATCGGCTTGCCTGACTTCAGAACCCCATGCATGCCACTGGATACAATGTATTATAAGAGTATATTGTGAAACTATGTATACCACTTCAAAGATTAAATAGTTACGTCAAATCACTAAACGGTGGCATGTATAGAAAGTAGGTACCAAATACTCAGATAAATAATATTGAAGTGAGCTGGATTGGTACCATGTTTATATCTCCAGGGGTCTGAATACCAAATGCTCACCTATTTAGTTACAACATTATTATTACAAAACCACAGTGTAAACCCTTGGCTTAGAGAAACTTGTCTTGAATTTCGCACAAGCAAATAGTTCATATCTCTGGAGACTGAACAAACCGCTAAGATAACTGGCCCAACCACATACTTTTATACTAAAATACTAGACGGTTGCCTTCGTATCTTTCCAATGAACCTACGTATCAATGTAACTACCAACGTTTGACAGTTTATACATTTTATATCGATGGGTGTAGACAATTTGACAGCAAAAGCGATATTATGGAATTGTGATAGCAAAAGTGAGGAAATGTCTGATTAAAATGCCCGAGATAACTCACCAACTTGCAATATTTAGCTCACTTTTTCTGGACATGAGAAGGAAAAAGAACACTCCATCTAGGGTATTTGCCTACACATCTGTGCTCGATAAAGCCCGTTCTTGGTATGTTTGTATTATATTTTAACATTTTAATGCCCGAAAAAAATTACCGGGTTCGAATCTCGATGTTGATGATATTTTTCGCTTCGCTATATACATACCTATGTAGTACCTACCTACAAGCAATCTGTTCTGAAATTAAGTGTTCAGGTTTGTGTCCGGGGTCACCATACATTATATGTAGTTTGCTAGACATACGAAAATCTTCGTTTGGTTTCGGTTGTTCTCAAATTGGAAAAAATAACCAACACCGTGTATTATAAAATTTATAATAAATAGGTATAAAAGTTTTAGGCCTTCTTCTCAGCTGTTCTGATTCCATTGCTGCCCCCCCCCCCTTCTTTGACTTTCCACAGGCATGCTGCATCCATGTGCTTCCAGCAATTCGCCTCACATCGTCAGACCATCTTGCCCGAGGCCTTCTTACGCTCCTTCTGCTCGTTATAGGTTACAATTCGGTAATCTATAGAACCGGAGCATGTGGCAGCATGCCCTGCCGAGCTTCATTTTAGACTTAAATGTTTTCAAAAAATTTCAGAAGTGGTGCTTTATTTGTACTTAATTTATTTTACTTATTTTACCTTCAGCGCACTGTTGAGAAACGCAAGGTATACTCGTAATATTGACCCGAGTTTTAATTTAAACACTAAAATTTGACCAACTTCATAATATTTTGTTACCTTTTACTTTATGTTAAAGTGGCATCCGCCCGTTCAAGAGCTATATTGCATTTACCAAATATAAGGTTAGGTTTACTATTTGTACAGAAGACGAAGTAAAAAGATAATAAATGATAAACATACGGACTTGCACATACCTACTCTCCAAGCAGGTAATAAAATTGGAAGCTTTCAAACTGAAACTAGGTTTATGCTGCTTGATATTCCTCCATGAAGATCAATATTATTTTGACTTGGCTCTTTTATGATCACGTAAATTTTACTAAGCAACTTTGTGTTAAATGAGACCACTCCCTGCACTCATACTTCTAAATTATATTTTGGTAGACATTGTTTCGATACGAGTTTGTTCATCATAACTTAGGATTCAAAATAGACCAATATTCAGCAAGCACTTGGAATTATTGCCTACGCATAAAATGAAAAACGGTTTCATTAAATAACCCACCGCAATCGGGATCCGGACAAACCGCCGACAAGACATACGGCCGACAGGACGAATGGCCGACACGGACAAATAGCCGACATGACCAATGGCCGACTGGTACAAATGGCCGAAAGACGAAAGGGAAATCCAAACGGCCGACATGGACATATGGCCGACAAGTACAATTGGCCGACATCCAATAGGCCGACACGGACAACTGGCCGACAAGGATGAATGGCCGACAGGACGAATGGCCGACACAAAAAAAAGATTGAAATAATGATCACATCACAAGTTTGAAAAACAAAGTTGCCAGTTTATTCTAACAATCCAAAATTTGGCTAGTTTTTTAAACAACAGTTCCGAAATATAATTTGAAAGTAGCGAAAAAATGTTACCATATCAATTTGAAAAACAAAGTTGCCAGTTTATTCTAACAATCCAAAATTTGGCTAGTTTTTTAAACAACAGTTCCGAAATATAATTTGAAAGTAGCGAAAAAATGTTACCATATCAATTTGAAAAACAAAGTTGCCAGTTTATTCTAACAATCCAAAATTTGGCTAGTTTTTTAAACAACAGTTCCGAAATATAATTTGAAAGTAGTGAAAAAATGTTACCATATCTTATTATCACATCAAGCAACACTAAACCAAGTTTGCTCCGTGAGACCGAGGCCGTCGCCATATTGTTCATGAAGGCCGGGCCCAACTGACATTTGACGATGGTTACGCCATCTAATTTGTATGGGAAAAAATATTCCGTAATTCAAGTGTTTGTCACCGAGACAAGGTGTTTGTCACCGATACAAGGTGACGTCACCGCTCATGGCGGTGATGGAATTCGAGGATGTAGGCTTGTACTCTACTATCGCAGGCTTCGGTGAGACTTCTGAAAAAAAAGACAACGGTAACACTGTTTTTGCCAATAGCACCCAAGGTTAAATAGCATTTGCTGCTGAATTTATGTAACCACTATATACTTAATAAGTATGAGACATACTTGAAAGAATTACCTACTACTAGCGCCGCGAGTAGCCGCTACACGAATTAGATCAAAAACACCAAGCAGACATGGGACATTTAGCCCAGGAAATTTAGCTTTGTAGCGTAGATAATTGTCGGAAAGCTGGAAACTATTTTAATCTCTTCATTAACAAGCAAAGAAGGTTTCTTGAAGTTTGCACCAATTTTCCGCTTGTGCTAAGTACAGGGTGTCCCAAAAACAAAAAAAAATTGAACTTTTTTCAGTTTTTCATTAATAACTTTTAAAGGAAACATTCTAGGCAAATTGTGTTCTCCTGTATATTAAAGTAGATAAAATTCTTCGTCTACTGAGCATAAATACTACTCTCTACTTTGAAAAATAACTGAGAAACAGCGATTTACAATTGTAATATTTTTCTCAACAAATGACAAATTTCTTAATTTTCTTGAATCGTTGTTGAATATCTTCTAATCTAAGCTACTTACAGCAAATTTTAGTGCATATGATTAAATGGCCGGTTATTTTTCTATAAAATGGCATTAAAATTTTTCCTGTATATTAAATGGTTTAGGATGTAGAGGTATTTACAGAGAGACGAGTGAAATAGAGAAATTTATTAAATGATAGATTACAATATGTGAAAGGTAAGGAAGACTTAATTTTGCGGCTCTTTCTTAATAACGTACAATTTTTTTAGTTAAAAATCGAAATTTCGCTATTGATACGCCACTGTGTAACAACTTATATCGAGAAGACTATTTTTTTTACCTTCATCAGTTTTATTAATATAACTCCTGAACGGTTGATGTTAGCGAAAAAATATTTTCTCATAATTTATCTAAAACTAATTCACTATAACTTGATTCCAAAATTAACTCTGTAACTTAAATAATAACTGAGTTACAGTGTTTGAAAAAAAGCATTACTAAAAAAATTAAATTGCCTCGGCTATTTTTGTTGAATAACTCCTGAACCGTGATATAGTGAAAACGTTCAAGAGATTTAAATTTAAGGTAAATATATTTTCTATAACACAAGCGTAATAAAATAACTTTAAAAGTTATAGTAAGAAAGTTATGGATGATCAAAGTCAATATTTTGTGTAACCATTCGACGTTTGCTTATGAATTATATTTGCCTAGTAAGCACCTCCGAGCCGGTGTAGTATGAAAATAAAGTACCTGCTCGCCATATACGTAGTATGAAATATATTTAAACAAGCGTCGAATGGCTACACAAAATATTGACTTTGATCATCCATAACTTTCTTACTATAACTTTTAAAGTTATTTTATTACGCTTGTGTTATAGAAAATTTATTTACCTTATATTTAAATCTCTTGAACGTTTTCACTATATCACGGTTCAGGAGTTATTCAACAAAAATAGCCGAGGCAATTTAATTTTTTTAGTAATGCTTTTTTTCAAACACTGTAACTCAGTTATTATTTAAGTTACAGAGTTAATTTTGAAATAAAGTTATAGTAAATTAATTTTAGTTATATTTTGAGTAAAATATCTTTTCCCTAACATCGACCGTTCAGGAGTTATGTTAGTAAAACTGATGAAGGTAAAAAAAATAGTCTTTTCGATATAAGTTGTTACACAGTGGCGTATCAATAGCGAAATTTAGGTTTTTAACTAAAAAAATGTACGTTAATAAGAGAGAGCCGCAAAATTAAGTCATCCTTACCTTTCACATATTGTAATCTATCATTTAATGAATTTCTCTATTTCACTCGTCTCTCTTTAAATACCTCTACATCCTAAACAATTTAATATAGAGGTAAAATTTTAATGCCAGTTTATAGAGAATTAACCGGCCATTGAATCATATGTACTAAAATTTGCTGTAAGTAGCTTGAATTAGAAGATATTCAACAACGATTCAAGAAAAATAAGAAAATTGTCATATGTTGAGAAAAACATTACAATTTTAAATCGATGTTTCTCAGTTAATTTTCAAAGTAGAGAGTAGTATTTATGCTCAGTAGACGAAGAATTTCATTTACTTTAATTCACAGGAGAACACAATTTGTCTAGAATGCTTCCTTTAGGAGTTATTAATGAAAAACTGAAAAAAGTTCAACTTTTTTTTTGTTTTTGGGACACCCTGTACTTAGCACAAGCGTAAAATTGGTGCAAACTTCAGGAAACCTTCTTTGCTTGTTAATGAAGAGATTAAAACAGTTTCCAGCTTTCCGACAATTATCTACGCTATACCCCCTTTTTTAACGTTAAAACACCGGTCTAATTACTTTTTCAACTTTCCAACGAACATGCAGGTTCACAATTTTTAGGCGTTAAAAACGGTTTTTCATTTGTTTCGGCTGCAGGTGCCTTTTAGCGCTTAATAAAACCTTACTAGTATAAATAAAAAACAACATAACCGGTCAACATTATTTTTTTACAGTAATGTCCCATGTCTGCTGGGCGATGCTTGTTAACTATTATCTTGATTGAAAACGTCATTGTCGGCCATTCGTCCTGTCGGCCATTCGTCCTTGTCGGCCAGTTGTCCGTGTCGGCCTATTGTACTTGTCGGCCATATGTCCATGTCGGCCGTTTGGATTTCGGCCTTTCGTCTTTCGGCCATTTGTACCAGTCGGCCAGTTGGTCGTGTCGGCCATTTGTCTCTGTCGGCCGTTTGGCATTCGGCCATTTGTAGTAGATTCACCGCAATCATCACACGATTATATTAGTTTAGACTCGCGACACAACTATGACGTCACGGTCATTTCCCGCGGCTATAAACTTTAAAATCGCTTGAACAATCATATGACAAAATGGTAAAAATAGCGTTTTTTTTTTCATTTTTTTGGGTTAATTTCGCTTCAAATAAAAAACTTTTAGGGTCATCTCCCGTTTTAGAAATTTTTAAAATGTCAATATGATGCCTGCTCTTACAATTGAAAATGCGCGTATGCAACGCTGTCCACTGTAGCTACTAAGATTTCGTGAACACTGAATACGTCGAAATGATTAGTGCATACAGTAAGAAAAAAATGAGAAACTATGTATAGGATAATATAGAAAATAAAACCTAAGTGCCACCTGAGTGTGCACTGAGCACTGAGCATATTTTAAACCAGAATCTCGAGGATGGATGCGTAAATAGAAATCAGGGAGCGTGTATGAAAAATGTTGCGAATGTAAGGGAGGTGAGAGATGTATGTATTTATGATTATGATACTGATCGGGCCGCCACCCGTGTTGGGAGT